>WEKX01000476.1:107868-118901 GCA_013390025.1 Pitta sordida
GGGACGGGGGAAGGTGCCTCCCGCTCTCACGTACAGACACACACAATGGCAGCCCCATCACCCTATCTTGTAGCTCGGTTGAGGACAATTCCAGTTGTGCAAAACCACACATTTACACTAAACGCATCCCGGCCATGCCACGGTGGCTCCTGGCTGGGACCAGTTTACATATTCATGAGCAGACTGGGTTTGCGGTAGGTTCTGTGTGTTCTGCGCACGTGCCAGATCCCTCAGCTTGCTGGAAATTCAACAGCGACTATTTGGATCCCACAAATTACGGATTGCGACTATGTGGAAGATCATTGTAATTCTCATCTCCTTCCCAGGAAACCCACAAGTGACCAAGCAAAGTGTCTTCAAGAGGAACACCTTTATTAGAGGCAAAGGACTTGCTGTGCCAGGGGAGGCTTAGACTGGATGTTAGGAAGAACTTTTTCACAGAGAGAGCAATTCCTCAGTGGAATGGTCTGCCCAGGGAGGTGGTGGAGTCACCATCCCTGGATGTGTTTAAGAAAAGACTGGATGAGGAACTCATTGACATGATCTAGATAATGGGATGATGGGATAGGGAGTTAGGTTATATAAAAATAAAAATAATTTAAAAAATGATGATGACATTACCCCGAGATTAGCTCAGATGGATAAAACATGATGTTCATGGGACCAGGGTTGTGGGTTCAATCCCTGTATGGGCATTCACTTGGGAGTTGGACTCGATGATCCTCGTGGGTCCCTTCCAACTCAGAATATTCTGTGACTATGTGATTCTGTGACTTGGGAGGTTCCCAGGAGGGAGACTATTTCAGCTGGTGTGGGAGGTCATCAGCCTGATTTGGGAGAAGCCTACCATGAGAGAAAAGGGCAGAAAACCAGTAGATGTCCAGTCCCTGACTCTGCAGAAGAAAACTCTTGTCTGCCAACTTCCTCACAACAGAAGCACATTGATAGCTTAAGGAGACCTCCATGAGCAAAAATCACATCACAGGCCCCTGAGATCTGCTCTACAGTCTTTGAGGCAGTGCACTGCCAATAACATGAGATATGTGGTCTGGGAGGACAGGAGCAGGGTGTTAGGATTGTGGACAAGTGAGGTGAGAATGTAAAGAAATGTGTCTGTCAGAGCAGCAAAACCAAGAGTGGGACTAGACATCAGAACTGAGGAACAGTAAGAGTATGGGAGTGTTTTATGGATGGGGTTAAATTCCAACACTCATTTATTTTAAAAGCCTTTTTATTTCTCTTTGATGACAGGATGCAATTACGTGCAAGCCAAAATTAATATGCTAAGACAAGAGACAACAGATGGATACCAACCAGGAGGAGAATAAGAGAAGACAATGAAGCAATTCTGGACAGTCTGGCAGATCATGAGCTCAGCAGCCTCCTACCCACCCATATCCATTCATAGGCACATCAAACTCTGTCCCTCAGACTATGTATTAATCACTTCCAGGAGAATTTTATTGCTGGCTTTGTTCTCATCAGCATTTTTCCTATGTATTTACTCCAAATCTGTTAAGGATCAATTGTCTGAGGTCTCATGACAGTGAAATTCCCTTCCAGGGAAGAGGAAGGAAGTTTTGCAGATGAACCAAGGGAGAGGTCGAAACATCAGCTCAGAATCCATGAATGGTTGTGTTCCTGTATCCACAGTAGCCCACACATGGCATGCCGGATCTGTAGTCTGACTTGCAAACGAATGAGGAATCAACATGGTATCTAACATATCTGTAACATTCAAACAGCTGATTTGAAGCAATAAATTTTCAGGTTCCAGCCTGACACCATGCTGGGCCTTATCAAGGGGAAAAAATTCTTCTACCCTGGTGATTCATTCTTTGGTGTCTCAGACATCACAGAGATGAAGCCAACCGTACCATTTCAAGCATTGTTTCCTTCAATTAAACACAGACCTAAGCACCTACAGCAATGTCTGCTCTACTTTACAAAAGAGCTAATGCCGGTAAATGCAAGTTTTCATTCTTGTAAAATCTGAGGCCAACACCAAGCACAGGGTTGATTTAACTGAAGACATGAAGGACTTCAGGTCTAAAACATAGAAATCACTTGAGTGAGTTGAAATCGTTAGCTTTATGAAAAGCTGACAATTTTGATAAGGATGACAAATTCACTTCTTCCAGCATAATTCATCTAGAACCTAGGCACACTTTCTGGATGCCAAACAGCAGATACTATTAAATTTTTGCAAGTGCCTTGACAAGCAATTAAAGCTATCACAGCGCTAAGGCATTTCTTCCTCTAAAAGTATGAAATAACCCAAATACCTGGTAGCATCAGTAACTTAAAGAGGGCTGTACTCTCAGAAGACAAAACTGTGATGCACTTTCTCTTGAAACAGCACTCTCCTTTCAAGCTTTTAAAGTGAAACCAGGCACTAATTAAGTCATCTACTTATTTTGCTTCTTACCTCAGTGGGACCAGGATATCAAGAAAGTCATCCCAGACACTGATTCATAAACAGAGAGGCAAAAACGTAGAGGAGTAAAGAGACTGGAGCATAAAGAGAAATAAGAATGATTGTCTTTGCTTGATTTCAAGAAGCAATAAATAAGAGAGGGCTGCAATAGATGAAAATATCAAAGGAAGGGTATTCAATTATGACAGAGGCAGGTACACAAACATTTTCCACATGGCATCCAAATTTATTGTTGGGAGATATCATTCAAGTTAAAAGTTTAGCAAAATATAGAGCAGGATTCATGCATCTTGGAATGGATGGACATTTTTATGACCTTTGTGTGTATTTTAGGGTACAAAAACCAGATTTTAAGTGGCAGGGATTAAGCAAAAATATCCCTTCAGGAAGGTTATCCTTGAATACTGTCTTGTGGGATGCTCCTTTTTCCCCTTAATTGCTACACACAGGTCAGAGGTAGCCTACCTCACTGATCTCATCTACAGGGTAATTCCAGAGAGGTGTTATGACAGCTGAATGGAGAAGTTGCATGCTATTTAATCTGAGCCTATTGGAAATGCCTGGCAGCATCTCAGGCTGCACTGTTAGGAGATCAATTATTACATCAATAAAAGGAATTAAAAGCTTTGTCAGAAAACGGTCAAAAGTGATTGCCCTAAAACACGCCTAATCCAAATTCTCTGTTGTTGCTGAGATGGAAGAGGGCCCTCCCTCCGGTCCTTGCCCCAAACCCATGCCGCAGAAGGAGGGAAGAAGATTACAAAGGGCAATTCCTTGCAGTTCCTCAGGTAAAAGTAGTACTTTTCCCTAGTTCTAAATACATTACTGGAAAAGTTCCTCCTGGACTGACTTGCATTGACCTACAGAGAAACATATGTGAACACAGTTAAGTGTTGACCTCAATGTCACACCATAAGAGCAGCAGGCACAGTGTAATGGCTCAAGGCTATTGCATAGTTTATTGAACACAGAGAGGTTCTGCCTGCCTGGTGGGATCCAGACTGGCAGCACTAGTTTTTCCAGCAGCCCTTGGCTGCACAGCAGCTGAAAAAAGAGAGCAGACCTAGGGGACACAGAGACCACTTTTAAGACAAGTACCCAGCTTTTCTCATCAGTGGGAGAAAATGTGACCAGGCCTGGTTATGGGTCAAGACAGAAAGAGAGGAAGGGAATGGAAGTTTTTTTCTTGAGTTGAATCCTGAAGTTTTGGTTCATGGGAAAGGAACATACATTGTGGGGACGAGGCTGTGATCCCCAAATATAAGGCAATTTGCTCATAGGATGCGAATCACAGTACTTCTGCAGAGTCCAATGAAAAAATGTGGCACACTAGCTCCTAATATCAGACCACAGTGGAACCCAGGATTTTTTCTATTTGAGAGGGAGCTATGAAGATTTTTTTTTATTTTTGTGGGTGTTTTACAGTGTTCAAAAGTAACAATGCAATCTTATTATTTCACTGAAGAAAAATAACCTCCCTTTCCTCCTGTGTCTCTTGTCACCCCAGAAATCTAAAAAATGACCAGGATGAGGAATAACAGTCAGGTAAACTAGTTACCTGCTAGAGGACTTGGACAAATCTTCTGAATCTTGCAAGTCAGCATAGGTCATCTCAGTTGCTGCAAATTGCTTAAGCCACTGTATTCAGCTCCTGATACGAGTCTGCGGTGCTACACCAGCCTCATTCCTCCCTCTCCTTGCCTGCCTCCCTCACACCTGTGTGTTCACACAGAGGAGAACAAGTTTGCAACTCTGTGCGAAAGGTGACATCTCTTCAGGAGGGTTGTTCAGCAAGCTGGCAGTTTAGTCCAGGCTTTCAAAGTTGTCATGCTGACCAATGCCTTGACTAGGTCTCCCACTGCTCTGTAGCACTTCAGAGTTCTTTGTTCTGTAGGGATTTGATTTTTATACTCTCTGAGATCAGAGAAGAAAGAACCTTTTTTTAGCATGTATCAGGGGCTGGCTTAGGAGACTAAAGAAATGCAAGGTCATTGGTTCAAACCAAGCTATATCATTGTAAAAATGCTAACAAGCCTGTGATAAGAAGATAACTAGCTCTCTAGCTAGTTGGATCACAAATTATTGGATCACAAAAGGGCCATCAAGTCCATCACCTCTGCACCACGTCACAGACAGAACTCTAATGTCATCTACTGTATCACCCTTACCTCTCCACTAAAGATAGATCAGGTCCAGATCTGCTTGACTTGCAATACTATCCCATCATCAAATTGATTAACTATTCAATTTTCTCAGCAGCCTGGCAGGGCAAGTAATGGCTATTATTGCTATTCAATACAAGAGACAATTGTGGCAGAGAAATTACTTAGACTACAATCAAGGTAGTGTTCTGAGAACAGCCTGGCTCCTAGGTCTCCTCCTGACTCCTACAGTTTCCACTCAGTAACAAGATGAACTCAGACCATGTCATAAGAAAATTTTTACAAACTCTCTTCCAGAGTGAAATTTTATAAGTGACTGCAACAATTCTTTTACCCACTTATGTGCAAATTGACAGCATTTCAGTAATCAGATTTGAGTGCCTATCCAGAAAACAAGCAATTCAAATCTGCTGCAGTTCTCAACATGATGACAGAAGCATCAGGTTGACCCCAGCTCTGCAGCAAATTCCCCTCTCTAGCTACTACTTGGCTGGCCTTGGACATCATTCATAATCTGTCCTGCAACCGCCTACCAAGGAGCTCACTGCCAGCATTCCAAAGGGTCTACATGGCTGCTTTTTCCTCAAAGATTAGAAGGCATAGATTTATCTGAGCTTCCTGGGAGTAGGTTTTTAAGATCCCCTGGGTATGCATGCACATGAACACACACAAACACTAAAGATTACTGCATGTTGAATACCAAAAAGATAATATGTGCCCTCTCAAGTAGTATTTACTCTTCTCCTGTTCTAAGTCAGACTGTTTGCTTCCAAGATGATTCTCTCCTCTTCCTCCCAAGGGACAGCAGCCTCTTTCCTCAGCTAGCAGTTCCATAGCTTGATATGACAGCGATCAGCATACCAGGAGAACAAGATGTGTCTAACCCAGGGGAACTGCCTTCTGACTGTGTCTTTTGGAGACATGACACCAGAAGAGATGTTCTAGTCTAACCAAGCACAGCCATGTTATGTTTTTAAGAGTATGGGGTAACCAGCCAGCCAGTGGTGCTGCTACAGTTAAAGTTCTTAAGGAGAGAAGGCTGAAGGAAAGGTGACATCTAGAAAATGCAGCATCATTGCATGGCTTTTCACGTGTGCTTCCTCTCCCTTTCTTTCAACACTTTACCTGTTCTAGCCCAGAGAGTCAGCCACCCTTGGAGAGCTGTCAAAAATCTGTTTCTGAGATGGAGGTTTAAAAGGAAATGTTATGGCAAAGTCAAAGTTTTGATACTTAAAAACTTGAAATTGTAACTCAAAGACACTCCCTGAATTTTCTTTAAATGCACAGCAACAGTTTCCATCAGTTTTCATTGTCTGCTGAGTAAATATGGCACTTCTCAGGCCAAGCCAATTTTCCAAGTAAATATTACTAGGCAACTGAATAATATAATTTTTAAATAGAAAGAACTTTTGAAAATGCGTGGAGAAACTATTTTTAAAATGTTACACCAACATTTGCATAATTTCCCTTTAAAAAACACATATACAGAATAAATTTTATTTATTTGGCCGTATGTATTTGGATAAAACTCAAAAAATGGAAACAAAATGTTCAGTGACCACCAGAGGGCTTTTTACATGTGTGAGAAATAATCAGCTGAAGTTGGCTCCTTAATTCCTACCAAAATGACTATGTAAGTTGAATACCAGGCAAGTCTCCCCATTCATTGTATTTCCCACCATGCAATTAAAAAAAAAAGAAAAAAAGGAAAGAAAAAAAATGTTCTCAACATTTTTTCTTGGAGAAAATGCCCATGAACACTGTTCAGGTAGTATGACTGCTGTCTCCATGCTTTCACAATCAGGATAAGCCACCCTTCATCTTCACAGCTGAGCATCAGAAAATAAGAGACACTTCAGAAAATATGAAGGAGTGGGAAGTGGGAGAAACAAAGCAAATAAAGGAAAAAGAGAATGTTTTCTTGGGAAAGCATCAGTCATGCATTATTCCCAGCATTTGTCCACAATTTTTAAGTGCTCTGCATGTTAACACATCTATTCACTAACTGGCTGGGGTAGGTTGTGGTCATAGACCCTCTGAATCTGGGTGAAGACATAGATCATAGAATCACAGAATGATCTAGCTTCAAAAAATTCTCAAGGTCTTTCTCCAGCATGACAGCTTTTGGACCCCATGCTGGATGCCAGCAGCAATAATCAAGATGCATAGCATGCAGTTCCACAGGAGACAGTTGAATTGGGCTAGTTTCAGTAGGACTAAGAGAAATAGCTCTTTTCCAGACCCAGGGGACACCTACACTTTGCTGAAGCGAGTAATGCTGTTTGGTATGGTTTGGAGTAGCTTTTATTTGACTTTTGCATCTTCCAAGGTTACAAATTTCCCTCCTGAAAAGCCCAAGGGATGTGTAACTAAATCAACTAATCTGGAGAAATAGACAGTCATGCATTCAGTACTACATGCTGCTTGGGAACCATGAGAGGATCAATGAGATGTTCCTAAGGGATTGTGTCTCTTACCTCTCAGTGATTTTTGTGGTGATTCTGACACTTACTTAGAGAGGTGGCATTTAATCTTTAAACTGCTGACAGAACTGAGGTCTCAAGGTAAAACTCAGCCATATGCTGAACAGCAAATATCCTTACTGGTGCACATCCTACCAGCTGCTATGACTGAGAATGATGAAGAGAGAACAAAACCACTGTGGGAATGGTCAATAAGTAGGAGTCTCTACATTATCTGATTAGTAAATAGTTAATGCTTTGATTTCTCTCAATTTTTCCAAGCACAGCTATGTCCCTGTATCAGCTTGTAGGCACCAAAAGAGTACTTCCCACCTGTGGAGAAGACACAGAGAAAGCAGAGGTATGTAGTTTGCATTATCTATTGTTCACCAGGGTCAGCCTGTAGCACACAAACTGAGACAGCAGCAAAGACAATACGTAATTCCTATAATCTGGATTTAGCTGTCCCATCGCCTCTCTATGGTAGAAGGAACCCCCAGACAGAATCAAAAGGAACTAGACTAGATGTTTGCTTATGTCAGGTTGGGTTTTCAATCTGGAGTTAAAATGATAGAGTTACAAAATTATAGAGATACAAAAACATCCATAAAAACTAAAAATGTAGATAAAGGCATTTATTAAAAATAGGGGGAAATATGTTTCTAAGAGAGGTAGACATCTCATCAGCCTTCTTTAACTAACTTACCTGGCAGCATTTATAGATCACATGAGAATCTAACCTTAGGCACGCTTATCTTTTCTGACTCTGATTCATATCTAAATGACTGATGCTGACACTTAGATGTCCAGCAATCCAGGGAAGGTGCGATTATTTTCCTTTCATGTGACTTAACCCAACCCTGTCTCAGTTACTACAAACTACTACAGTACAGTCATCTAGAAAGCTTCCCAGAACCCAGCACTAGGCAAGTTCAAGGTACATACACTGCTACAAGTCCATAACCTGTGGTGCTACATGAATCAACCAGTACAGAGAAGACTTCCAGTTAGATCTGCTTCAAAGACAGTGTCTACCTAGACTTCCAATAAAGGATCCAGGAGTCCACAAGGCAATAAACCCAGGAGGCATCTTGAGTAGATATCCAGCAGATTTCTATTCTTAGAATGATTCTAGCATAAAATGTTCCCCATTTTGTCTTGCTGACAAAGATAGTTCTTAAAACTGGACATGATGAAAGATGCCATAACAGAAAAAGTGCTGTCCAGGATGCCCAAGGGGGGCACAATCAGTTTGTGTGAACACAGCCTGTGTCACAGTATATAAGCAAACAACAGCATTATGGTCATGAGCAATATCTCTCCAAGAAGCTAAGCAATGTCTTCTGAAGCAGCCAAGCTTCAGTTATGCATACTCAAGGGTTATAGAACATACTGATGACTAAATTGTCAATTAGGACATTCTCAAAAACATACAAGTGACATAAATATCTCATTCCCTTTTTCAAATCTGAACAAGATGTGTGAGGTAATATTCATCATATAAATTTTAATTTTCTGACAATTAGGCATCTGGGCAAAGTACTCATTTGGGTTCTCTCTATATCAAAATGGGAGAAACAGAAACATCCAGAGATCAATTCAGAGGGTCTGACCACAAGACAAACAAGAAGTGGGCAATATTACTCACTCAGTGCTCTGTGAGATGGAGATGTATCTGTTCTTGCTGAAGTTACAGAATGACCTCACTGGAGTATGTCATTAATTCATGTTTCTCTCCCAGGTTGTGTTAAGCACTCCAAACAAGCTGTGCTTAAATGCTTAACGTTTCTATGACTAAAGTTGAACAAGATGAACTCACCTTCCCTTTCTATCAGTGTGTAAAAATATTTCACTATGAAGAAACAGAAGCAGTTATTCTAGAAAAGGGGTTTCAATAGATACTAAGAAAAATCCTCCCTTTAGTGGTTTTGAAAATGAAATAAGGATAATAGATATTTCAACTGTTCTGGCATGAAAAGGTGTTAACAGCATGGCACTTCTACAGAACTGTGATATTACAAGACTGATTTTCCAGAAGTGATTCTTCCATTTCATTTTGAAAATTCCCTGCAGAGGAAAAATCAGAAATACTGTTTTTCATTCCCACTCATGAGTTAAAATGTCAAGAAGTCCATCAACTTTGGTAAAGGCAGAGCTTCCAAGCTCTAGCAAACTAAAACCCAAAAAACCTAAAACAGCCAACACTACCACAGCATGATGACAGCTCCTTAGAAGGAATTATTCTGCAAATCCACTGTTGAACTGGGCTGTTCATTTACATACGAGATATAGCAGAAAACTTGCAACAAGCAAGAAGACCCCTTGTTAGTTAATCTACCCCAAAGAGGCAAGAGTAGTGGTCAGCAGGCTGAATTCAACCATGTCAGGTAACGGAGATGCCACGAGCAACACTAGCTGAACAGAAGCAGATGTCTGGGATGACTGTATGTCTAAGCAGAACTAGCCTGTATCTCCTGAGTACTCCTGGGTGGACCTATTCAACTCCCATAATATTCTTAGGAAAATATTGCTTTGCATTTTGTAGAAGAAAGGCTTTTTGCTGGGAACAGCAAATCTATAATTATGGTAACTAGAAGCAGGGGTAACTTAAAGAATGGCTGCTTGAAAGAGTAAGTGAAAAAGGACTCTTAGCAACAAGCAAGATTTATCCTGAAAGAAAGCGAAGGAACTTCTCCCTCTGGATATTCTTCCTGCAGCCAAGGGATAACAAGGGATAGAAGAAAATCAGTTGTTCTGCATGTCAGAAATAACTTTGGGGGCGTGGCTGGGAGTTGCAGGTCAAGGGGCGGATGAAGGGGAGAGCAGCACAATGCTCCTCTATTGCGATCTGTCCCCACAACAATCTGATCTGAGACATGAGCTAGTCCAGCCTCTCGATTTCTATCTGTGCACCCTGGCAGCAAGGTAGCCACAGAGGCATCTAAAGGCAGTGCTTCAGTTGGTGTTGATGTCCACCCCATGATATAACCACCTCCTGTGTGGTAAGGTTTGGTTTTCTTCCCAGAGTGATGAACCCAGATACACAAGAGCAACAATGCCAGCAGTAAGGCCTTCCAACATGTTATGTTATTGTAATGGGAAAAAACAGTGGTTATAGCTTCCCTTAGTACTCAGTTTTCTTGTGGATGATGTAGGTTTTTAATGAGAAATGGATGCTTATATGACAGTTCACAGTCTTACCCTTCATTGGACTGTTTAAGAAATTAATTGGGAGGGTTCCATGGGAAAAAGCCCTTAATGGCAGGGGGGTCCAGGAAGGCTGGACATACTTTAAGAATGAGCTCATGAAAGTGCAGGAGCAGGCGGTCCCAATATGCTGAAAAATGAGTCGGAGGGGCAGAAGGCCGGTCTGGAGGAGCAAAGAGCTCCTGAAAGAACTAGGGGAAAAAAGGAGGACGTACAGCCTTTGGAAAAAGGGGGAGGTAAGTCAGGGTGTGTTTAAGGAAGTCGTCAAGTCATGCAGGAGAAAAACTAGAGAGGCAAAAGCCCAGATGGAACTCAACCTAGCCGTTTCTGTTAAGGACAATAAGAAATGTTTCTGTAAGTACATCAACAGTAAAAAGAGAGGCTGCAACAACCTTCACTCCTTATTGGATGCAAAAGGGAACATAGTAAGTAGCGATGAGGAAAAGGCAGAAATACTTAATACCTTCTTTGCCTCTGTTTTTAACAGTAAGACAGATTGCCAGCACAACAACTGGACTTGTGGGCAGACGGAAGGAGTCGGGGTGCAATATAACCCCCTTGTAATCCAGGAGGAGGTAGTCAGAGACTTGCTGAGTGGCTTGGATCCTCACAAGTCCATGGGACTGGATGGGATCCATCCGAGGGTGATGAAAGAACTAGCAGATGAACTCACCAGCCACTCTCCATAATTTACCAACACTCCTGGCTTACTGGTGATGTACCACAAGACTGGAAATTGGCTAATGTGACACCCATCCACAAGAA
>WEKX01000478.1:0-40283 GCA_013390025.1 Pitta sordida
TTCTGTGATTCTGTGATTCTTTGATATTGGTGGTAGCAGAAAATAAATCTGAAAATCTTCATGATCTAAATATTTGCCATGTTATAGAGCTGAAAACTTTTATTAAAACCTTAATCTTAAAAAATTATGTTCAAAATCTCATTTATAAAATTGCTAAAAACAATTTATAAACAAAAATTTATTACGTGAGGGAAAACATATTTAGGACAATAATTAAAATATATGTATTTCTCCTTGACAGGGAAACTAGGACAAAAATTTTTCAACAAAGCCCTAAGCCATCATAAAACTCTATTGAGTCAGAATTATTACTAGGATGGTGGTATGTCTCTACAGGTAAAGTTTCCTGTGTTAAAAAAATATCCCTAGTAAGGTTGTTCAATCTCTACCTATATTTTCAGGAATAAAAGTTGAAAAGGCTTGCTCCTTTGAGGAATCATATTACTCTTCATAAACAACAAAGATCAACATTTCTTAACAAATATGTAGATTTCTGAAACTGTTCTCTAATGGACTGACATTGCCAGGCAGAAATGAGAGATTCCCAGCTGAAAAGACACACACTTACACACAAATAGATCTCCTTCCCCCCACCCCTCACACACTGCCTCTTTCAAAAATCTTTTTAGTCACATGTTTCAGCTCATTAAAATTTTCAACCAGTAAGTTAACTCTCAGTTTGATGTTTTGTTGGGGGGAAAAATATCTACTTCATTGCTAATAATTCCTTGTTATTTTCATAAACATTTTCTCCAGAGGGTTAATTAGTGTCTGCTGAAGTTCCTAATGGGAGAGGAAAAATGAGTATTTTATAGCACCACAGGGGGAAACGTTCACATTTTACATCAATACAGAAAAGCAGTCCAAAATAAGCCTGACCCTATGAATGGAGAGGAGCAATCATATTAAGCTCTATGAATACAGGAATTTGATACAAAAACTGTTTGATTTATGAACATTTTTCCTTTGTTCTGTTGCCAATGGACTAATGTCTAGACTACTCTGCTTCGATACTTTTCATGTATTTGAAATCCAGGACACATGTTCCGGAGACAGATGAATTTCTTTATATTCCTGAAAATTATATAATTTTTTACACCAACAGAGAATTCTCTAGGTATCCCAAATCTGAGACTGCATGTATAGAGAAAGCCTCAAATATAGACACTTAATAAAAAGATACTGTTAAATATGTTTCCAGAGTGGAAAGATTTGCATAAATACTGGCATGTCTCCTCAAACCAATCTCAAAAGACTCACCAGGCAATTAATCCTTTACCTTGATCTTACTTACCTGTAGAGTCCTGTGTATATTAAAACTGGGAAGATTATAAAATTAACATGGGCACCAGTTTCAGCTCTATGAAGATAACACCCAGCTTCATTTTTCACTATCTGCAGACAGCACCCTTGTGCAGCTCTGTGGGCTCTTCAGTAAGTTTAATACCTATATGAGAAAAATCTGTCTAAAACCTAATCCACATAAAATGAAAGGAGTTATGGTGTACCTAGAAAATATTTTTGAAGGGTATAGATCAGTGTTGTGCTCATCGGGAAAAGATGAGCTGAGTTTCACCAGAAAATACACTAAAAGTGTAATAGGGAAAAAAATCTATGGCATAATGGTCAATAGCTAAATCATCAGACACTTGAATATAATATAACTTCACACTCCATTTGTGTTTAGCTTGAGTTAAAACAGGGACTCCGTGGGTCTCTCATAGTTCAGACTACTTATGTAGCAAGCAGATCATCTGTCATTTAGATTTAGGAGTGTCCTAAGGTTTCCTTTCCTGTAACTAACTGTCATCCAGGGCCTGAGAGAAGACTTTTCTGGTCTACCAAGACTAGTCATGTTTAAAGAAAATTTTCTTTTTTTGGTGTGCCGGCTGAGTGTGTGTGTGTTTAAATATTATCCCCTCCTGTAGTCTCCACTACCGGGATATGCACAAAAAATTTACTTAAAAGGAAGAGCTGTTCTCAAATAGGCATGAATTAAAAGCAAGTGTCGGAATCCAGAAACTGGTGTTCACAGGTTCACAGGTTATTCTGAGTTGGAAGGAACCCACAGGATCATCTAGACCAACTCCCAAGAAAATGCCCACCCAGGGATCAGACCCACAAAGAGTGGAACCACGGGCACCATACTCCATCCATCCAAGCCTCCCATCACCTAGACCATGTCACTGAGCTCCTCATTGAGTCTTCTCTTAAACACCTCCAGGGATGGCGACTCCACCACCTCCCTGGGNGTCCTTAACAGAAATGGCTAGTTTGAGTTCCATCTGGGCTTTTGCCTCTCTAGTTTTTCTCCTGCATGACTTGACAACTTCCTTAAACACACCCTGGCTTACCTCCCCCTTTTTCCAGAGGCTGTACATCCTCCTATTTCCCCCTAGTTCTTTCAGGAACTCTTTACTCATCCAGGCCGGTCTTCTGCCCCTCCAACTTGTCTTTCGGCACATTGGGACCACCTGCTCCTGCACCTTCATGAGCTCATTCTTAAAGTATGTCCAGCCTTCCTGGGCCCCCTTGCCATTAGGGGCTGTTTCCCATGGTACCCTCCCAATTATTTTCTTAAACAGTCCAAAGTCTGCCCTCCAGAAGTCCAACATTGAGGTTTGGTTCATGCCCTTTCTCATCACATGGTTGACTGAAAGGGCATGAATCAAACCTCAATGTTGGACTTCCAGAGGGCAGATTCATGACTTGTGCCTACACAAATAATTTTAGTCACAACAAAGATTGCTCTGTGGCCTTTCTACTCCCTACAACTAAATTACAGTGAGTTCATTAGATTATGAAGATTATTAACATGTAGGCAAAAATAGAAGGAGAAACAGGCTGTAATGGCCAAACCACTTCAGTAATTCTTCACATCTTCAATAGATTCTTATTTTTTCTTATGCCTTTGATAAGGAATATCCAGAAAAAGAACAGTTTATTTAAGGTGAACTCAGATGCTGTTAAAAATTTAATTTAGACATGGATTCACTTAATTTTTCATACTTCGTATATACCTCAGGGAACTAATTGTACCAATGGAAATTCAGGACAGAAGAAAGGGATGTTAAGTTGGACTGCAGTCCTAGAAAAAAAAAATCTGACTCTTATCTACTAAATGAAAAACTTAGGACTTTACATCTTCTCTGAGATAAAGCATGGTATGAAAATGATGTATGGGGAATACAGTGACTCTAGAGAAAGTGATAAATATTCATTGAAAATAATCTATGAGGATAAGGAAATGTCTTTTTGGCAAGTAAAATGTAATTTCGATATTTTATGGGTGATTATTTCAGTTACACATTTTGAATTAATTAAACAAAAGACCTTTGAAGTGATGAATAAACAAGTGCTGTTGTGAATAGACATAGCAAGAAAATAAGATTTTAATTTTGTAGGAGTTTTTGGTGCTTTTTGAGAGTTATTCTTGGTCTGTACTAGAATGACACTTGCATTTAGAGTGATAAATAAAATTATATACATTACTGGAAATACATGGTCAGGATCTTGATAATGCTTGTTTACTTTTGTCTTTATATGTTTTGATAATAGATTTTATTCTGGAGAAATTTTCTCTGTGAATGAGCATGTCCACTTGTAGCTCACTTTAAAAAATGTAGCTCACTTAAAAAATCTCTAAAACAGCCACATTTGTGAAATGCTGTTTTCCCTCATTATATCAGCCTGTCTTTTTCTAAGGTAAATTATTCTTTAGAACTCTTTGGTGAGAGAGGAACCCATGGAACTTTAAATCCTTCACTGGGGTGTGTTCCAGCCAGTAATACAGTAAACCCTTGAATTTCACAGTTCTAGAAAGGTGTTGCAATAAGCAAACTCTGCGAAGTGGTGGTAAATATGGTAAATACTGAAAAGATAGTAAAGCCAGTAAAGCTGGTAAAGTCTGAGGAAAAAAATTGTGATATATTGAAGTCATGAATGGTGAACTGCAAAGTATCCAGGGATTACTGTAATGGCCACAGGCTTTTAGATGCTTCCAAAGATTGGTATACTAACTTTTTAGGGAAATTGAAGCTGCTGCTAAAATGAGTCTAAAAGCTAACCTACAAAAAAGAGAAAGGAAGAGTAAGTGTTAAATAATATCTCACAAGATCTGTAGACAATGAAGCTTGTTTTGAAACAATTTGTTCAAGAGCCCCAGTGTCAAGATTTCATTCTATACAGATGCAGAGCCTCTTTGCTTTTTCCTTCTGGTGGCAACTTTGTTTTCTGTGCTCTCCAGGTATGATCAAGACTTCTTCAGCCTTGAGGATTTCCAACCCTGTTTGGTTTTCCATCACTTAGGGAAATGGCTTCAAACTCCAGGAATTTTTTTCCGAGGGAAACAACATCTCTTCTCTTGGTGCTGATGGACCTACATGATGCTGTGCCCTCTCAGTATTAAAGTCATATCTTGTGTATTCACAGTCCCGGATTAGTTTATTCACATATTCATGGATTGCTTTTCAGCAAATATTATTCGGCTATTCATTCATTGCTGCCTTAGGAGTGTGCGGAGGTTATGCAGCGAGAAAGGTTTATAACACACAGATTATAGTCCCGTGGTGCTGTGGCATGCTGCGGTCCCATTCCACAGGGGTAGGCGGCCCGTGTCATCTCTCTATGCCTGGTCCGTAGCAGGGAAGGCTTATAGACTAACACATGACACTGCAGCATGCCTCAGGGCACACGGGGTCCTGCATGGGGATGCATCACTGTCAGCTACCCCAGCTGCCCCAGGCCACTAGTGGGCTCTGAGCCCCAGTGTGGCTCCGCAGAAGTCACGCCCTCCCTTGTCATTCTATACCTAGCCAGGGGACTGACCCTCACCGGGTGCTGGCTGAGGGTACACGGGGCCCTTCTCTGTCTTCTCCAGCGGTCCCAGCACCACAGCTGTACAACTCCCCAGTGCTGCTGCTGGTGGTGTGACCGCCACGGCCAGTCCAGAGGTGCTCACTATGGTTTGATAACATTAAACTATTGAGAAAGTCTGTGTAATCCTTCCACAGCTGCCCTCAGATGGGCTTATATGCAGGGACTGGTGTGTCTACACCTAACCAGGGTTCCCTGGCTGCCCAGGACCTCACACTAACGACTACCTGGCTCTGGGTGTGATTTGGGGATTCAGAAAATTACAAATTTTAGTGAGTTAGATAAGGGCATAGAGATTTAGGGATTTTAGTGAATTAGTGAAAATTTAGTGAAATTTTAGTGAATTTTAGAGGGATTAGTAGACTTCAAAATCATTTAAGAGGCCTGAGAGTTAAGGTTCAATATTAAGGGTGAAAAATGCTGTCCTGCAGTCCTTGAAGGTAAACAAAAGTGAGTGCTAGCCACAACAAGGGGAAAAGAACGAGCAGCATTGGAGCTAATTGGCTGAAGGACTTATTGCAAAAGGCATGGCCACGACATAATTTTGAAGAGATGAATACTCATGGGGTGATTTGCATATGCATGAGACAAGAGGTTAAAGATTGGTGACAAATCTGGGCGGGTGGCTCTTTTGGCACTTGACAGGGCAGGGGACACTGCTGTCCCTCTTTCCTTGGCTCTTGGGGCAAAAATAACTGCTTGCAAGCAGTTACCATGAGTCCTCCAGCTCATTTTCCTTAAATCAGGTGCCAGGAGCGAGATGTCTTGCCACTTCCCCCCCAAGTACCCTGGCATGCGGTCCTCTCAAACATCTGTCCCCACCAGTACCTTTCCGTGCAAGAGGGGACTGCCTCTGTGTGCATGCGTGTGTGTGTGCATGTGTACATTACTGTTTCCATACGTACAGGCAGGGGAGGCGATGCCAATGGTGGAAGGTGTGCTAACTGCAGAGGAAGCCAAGTACTAAGTGCTGTGTGTCCCCAAGGGCTGCGCACCCAGTGCCTGGCCCATCAGTGACATGCACCCACGGAAAGTGCATAGTCCCAGGGAAAGTGCCCCATGAAAGCTAGCTGTGGTGGTGGTGGGCCAAGTGCTGTGTGCTGGAACAAGGCAGTGGTGGGACGTGTCCTAGCTGCTACTACACCAGCAGGAGGCTTCTGTTCCCCCATGCCCTCCCCATACAATCACCACTGCCGTTACTGCATTCGGGATGGCAGATGTATTGTAGCCACCGCAGTTAAAGAGAAAAAACCTCTGACACTGACACCACCTGCCACCATGAGGGGTCCCAGGGTGTTGCAGTATTGCAAAGTTGAAGGTTCCTGAGTTCCAGAAGCGCTGGCAGCACAGACCCGCGCCGACCAGAGCCCATGTACATAGGGGTCCTCCCTGGCAGACTGCAGCCTCCTCCGGGGCCAAAGACCAAGCATCTGCTGAGCCCCTTCCCCAAAGGGTCCCAGTGGCCTGGCAGCAGCAAAAGTGGCAGTGTTGCTGAAGGGAATCACACAGATTCTCTGGGGGTCTCCCCAGGTGGAGAGGGCTCAGAAACACGTCCCTTAGCTCCCCTGTGCTGTGAGAAGCCATGGAGAGGTGCCAAAAATGCCTCACAGTGCTCCAGGGTGGGGGGAAGGAGCGGAGATGGGCATTGCTTATTTGCATTTTCATGATGCGCTCATGCTTGTGGATTGGGTGATTCGCAGAACTCTCAGGAGACCCATAACCTGTGGATATGGAGTTATGACTGTACGTAATTTTTCCAGTTACAGATAAAGTTACTAATCACTCTAAATCTAGAAAGTTCTTAATATTATTGCTAAACACAAGAAAGTGTTTGTGGCTGCACAGCCTTCTCTCATCTCTCCTACCTTAATTCTTTCATTCGATTGAAGAACTGATACAGCACTGGGGACAGTGCTAAAGAACTGTGGGCAGCTAATTGCTGACTTTCTGAAGAAGTAGTTTCCTTGAATTATTTGCCTTAAATATATGTCCCTGGATATCTCCCCCTTCTCAAATAAATCAAAACAAAACAACAAAAAAGCCCAAACCAAATTAAAACCGACAATCCCCAGACTCACAAGAAACACATGCAGTGAAAATAAAACATGGATTTGGAAAAGAAATGTCCTTTTTGTGTGTTCATCCATACTCCTTCCAGCCATCTTCCATTATCCATGAAAATTCTGCTAGAGCATGTCATAAATCTAGCTCTTTCCCACTAATGGAGCTGTGATAATATATTTCAGTTTTCCATCAGTGAATCAAACCACAGGAATTATAAAACTGTACTTCCGAATATGACACTACAACACATCTGCAGTTGGGTCTCCTATGTCACGGACCCATGATCTTAATTAGGTTCCGCAAAGCCCTACTTCTGCATTGAATGGCAGCTCACTAATATGCAAATTTGCCCCACACTCTCACATGGCTCCAGCGTTATTTTGGCACTGTGTTGCTGTGTATCAGGATTTGTGTCGGCCCTTCCTGGCGCCTGCAGCCACCCCACACTGGGAAAACCCCCTTTTCAGCTCAGCCAGGGACAGAGTTTCATAATAGCATGGCAGCGGCTCTGGGGGAGCAGCACCGCTGCAGGTGCTACAGCCATTGCTGCAGCCGCCACGGTGGCTGCCGCTGATTGATTTGCATATTCATGCTGCCTAATTGAATATTCATGTGTGTCAGGTCACGCATGCGCAGTTGCAAAAAGAGGTCTTCTTCATTGTTAAAAAATCATGCCACTAAGATCTAAAGCCTCAATACGGGGGGCGTGAAGTGCAAGAGGGCTGACTGTACATGATAAATACCCAGCAGAGTTTTCTAAGCTCTTTATTTCAACTAGCTAATTTTGCAATTTATCCAAATGTTTAATAAAAATAGTATATACATGTTCCTGTTAAACAGCTGAAAACTGGACTTGAAGTTAAAATATCAGAGATTTGTTTCAACTGTATTTAAGTACAAACTAATGTAACTGCTAATAGTCTGAAAGAAGATTTACCATTCCTGTAAATATACCTTTATATTTACTGCACTGCTGAGCCTGCAAGAATACCAAATATTAATTCCATCAAACCACCAATTTTATTTACTAAGTAAGAAGAAAGTACTGTCAGATCTATGGGAAAGAGATAGCAAGATTATCTCATTTGTATAAAAAATAAGCTCAAATTAAAGTCAATAAAGAAAACAGAGTTCATTCTGCCTCCTGACAGATACGAGAGACATTGCTTCAAAACGTGTCGTGAAAAACCTGACTCCAAGCTTCCCTCTAACTAAATTAAAAGAAAATAAAAATCATGCCCACTGTGCTTCTGTATTTACAAGATGAAGGATTCTGTGACCTCAGTTTATATATTCTTTTCATATTTATTTTCTTGTTTTCCTATATATGCAACCCTAGAAAAGGAAAAAACCCAAAAAAATGAAATCTGAGGTGTTTTTGTTGGTTTATGATTACTGGAGGTCCTTCAACTTTCACTTTTCAATCTTCTTCCTTTGTAAATATTCTTCAAGAAAATGAAATTCAGAAAGTTTTTATCCACATTGGTTAATCATTTGAGACCTTCACAACAGTAAATTCCTAGATGCTCCAGCAGTTTCTAAAATGCTCACTAGTTCTGATGCTGGATGCATATATAATAAAGTAGCCCAGCTGGATCTTTAGAAATGAGTTGAGGAAAAGGCAAGTGAAGGACTGAATGAAAGATAATTGGATTTATGCATCAGTGTCTGGATATAGAAAGAGAGAGAGAGGGGGAGAGAGAGAGAGAGAGAGAGAGAGAGAGAGAGGAGCCAGGAGCTTTTTACTAACATACATACATATACATTGAGATAATTCAAACCAGCAAATAAATTCAAATTTATTACAAGTCAGAGAAACATAAATGCAAGAAAAAACTTTCCCCTTCTCCTTGTAGGCATGGAGACTGAATTCAGATCCTACTATGCACTGTAGAGGAAGATGCAATTGCTCAGCATTAGGACATCTCTTATGGTTTAGAAGAAAAGGTAACTTAGTAACTTAAGTGTAGTGCATACTGCATGGCCCCAGGCAAGAATTCAGGTGATTAAAAAGTTCAGCAGTCTCTGAGAGGTCATCTGAGGATGACTCTTGAATAGTGTTTGAGATATTCCACTTACTTTTGGGCACTGAGTCTTATGCTTGAGTGTTTCATCTGCATTTAGAAAGTCATACCTGTCACTCCAGAAGCCAAGATGATTAAAGGAAGAGAGCAACAGTCCATTCTTTAGTCTTCAAGGGAATTTTGAAGTGGATCAGCTCCTTGTTACGCTGAAAAACCATCTCCTCCTCCAAAAGAGGGTAATTGGTTACTTGGAACAGTCTTTGGTTTGTGCAATCCTGAAGTATGTCCAAATATGTCTGTGGAGTAGAAGTTAGCAAGACTGGCATAGAACTTGGTAGTCTGTTCACAAACATCAGTATTAATAAACATTTGGTAAAGCTCAAGCCCATTCTCTAGCCCATCATGTGTTACAGTATAGATGAAACAGAAATAATGTAATGGGAGCCATTCTACAACAGTTTATTTTTATCTGAAAAGCACCTTGGCACTACCCTGACAGACAACAATATAAGACCACAGAGAAGTGAAATGTAGGGTATGGTAGGCTCAGAGGGACCTTAATTCCTCATCATTAGCCACCAGGAGTTTTCTATCTGATACCTTCTTTATCTGATACCTTCTTTGATCACAATGGACATCCTGCATTGCAGAAGGACTTGTATTTAAAGAATCATGTCATAAAAGTCAAAAAATGCACACCACCATCAAATGGCTTTTCTGTACAATACTAACCCACCAGCCACAGAAGAAAGGCTAGCAAAATAGCAGGCAAAAATAGTAATTATACAAAAGACACTTCAGACTCAGGAATACAAATATGGCACCATGAAGAAACTGAGCAATGGAGACTATTACTACCTTGCTTTGTCTAAAATGGGTAGGAGTAGGGCCTGAGGATAAGCAGCTGCATGCATCTTGTTGCTAATGTCACAAGGAAGGGAGAAAAGTCACACCACTGTGCCACAGCCTTGTCTTCATGCAGGAAGGGTGAGGTCCCTTTACATTTGGTGTCTAAGGTGACTAGCCTAAATCCACCTCTGTCCAATGTGACCAGATGAAGTAAGGGAGTCAGGCAACTGCAAGTGTAGGGGGAAATCTTAAGGCAGTTTTTCTTGCTGTTATCTGGCAAAGACATCCATCCATACTTAATGCTACATTAATACTGATGAGGTTATTTATGAAAATAGCCCAGAAGGCATCCAAAGTGCTTGAAGGCATAATTTTATGACTTAAATGTTCACATTGAAACTGCTGTTATGTTTGTCAACTATGATGAATAACTTTATTGTCTGAAGACATCTCTGTCCTAATCAGATTCAAAGAAAACAGACACCTGGGGAGGTAAGTGTAAAACACTGTGACATTAGCCTTCACAGATTTTTGAAGAACGTTATATTTGTGCAGCTATATATCTATACATATAAATATGCATATTTATGCATATATACATCTACACACGTGTGTACATATATAAAACACTAAAAAAGGTTTGGTTTGCTTCAGGTTGTAGATGAAAATTGGTGTTGATTTTTATTTAATGGGCTGATTCATCCTAATGGATAGTACAATACTTTCTTTTCCTTTCTCTGCGTTCTGAATGTAGAAAATATCACGTCTGTTACTTAATATTGAGCTAGTCAGGGAGGACACCCATTCAAGAGAAAGACAGAAAGATCACAGAGCTTGGCTTATAAGTCTGGCTTTCTGTGCAATTCTCCTTTCATCTCATCTCATCTCATCTCATTTCATCTAATCTCATCTGTGTTTTTCCTCCATTCTGCATCTACAATGGATGATGATGAAAGAATATTCTGTGTAATCCCTGGCAACCAGTTTTTTCCAGGTAATTTCCTCATGGACCAAACAAAACCCCAACACTCAAAGTACATGGTGGGTCAGATTTCCCAGTTATCAGTGAAATATTGGTATAGAGATAATTGTGCAGAAGAGATGGACATTTCATTAAATGTATATACACTAAAAATACCTGACTCTCTTGGGTAATCATGTTTATAGATGTTCTCAGATACCATTTATGTGTCTCAGAGGTTTTTTATAAGAAAGAAAAAGAAATATTAATAAAAATTAATTTTCCCCAATCATGTTGTTAGACTTGAAGGGCCCAATTGGTAGAATTTGAATCCAAAGAAGTTATACAAGTTTGAATAATGGCTGTTTAGGAAACTGAAATCTACAGATACTGCAATAACCTCTCAGTTTTCTTCCAGTTGTTTGTTTGGATTTGATTTCTTTCAAAAATGTGGTAACAAGATTTAAAGATTGAAGACCACACATAGAATTGAAAAAACCACAAAGGGAGTCTTTTACAAAAAGGCACTAAAGAAGTGACATCAAGCATTCATGGAAGAAATACAGAAAAATCTTATGAAGTATAAACCTTAATCATAGTATGATAATTCTATTGTGCTTTGGATTATATGTTTTCTGAGAAATGGCATGTGAATATTCACAAACTATTGTAAAGTGGTTTGCTGTTTGACAGTAAGTTATTATTACACACTGAAGATGCTTCTGCTATCAGGTGATTTTATGAAAAGCTAAAGACTTCCGCAACTAATTTCAATGACACAGTGAAGACTATTGTAATTTTTTCAGTCATGTCCTTCAAGGAATCATCAAAATAGTCTAATCCAAACTCCTGCATAATACAAGTCATACAATCTCCCAGTGATTCTAATAGTATGAGATTTAACACATCCAAATGCTGGGTTCTTCACTTTGGACATAATAATCCCATGCATCGCTATCGGGTGGAGGAGAAGAGGCTGGAGAGTGATCAGGAGGAGAGTTTTGGGAGTAATGGTTGACAGAAATCTTAAAATAAGCCAACAGTGTGCCCAGGTAGATAAGAGGGCCAATGACATCCTGGCCTGTATCAGGAATAGTGTGGTCAGTAGGACTAGGGAAGTTATTCTTCCCCTGTACTCCGTGTTGGTCAGACCACATCTTGAGTAGTGTGCCCAGTTCTGGGCTCCTCAGTTTAAGAAAGATGTTGAACTGCTTGAGAGGGTCGAGAGAAGGGTGACAAGGATGGTGAAAGGACTGCAGAACAAGACCTATGAGGAGTGGCTGCAGAAGTTGGGATTGTTCAGCCTGGAGAAGAGGAGGCTCAGAGGTGACCTCATTGCTGTTTACAACTATCTGAAGGGAGGTTGCAGTCGGGTGGGCATAAATCTCTTCTCTCAGGCTGCCAGCACCAGAACAGGAGGATATGGCCTTAGACTACGCCAGCAGAGGTTTAGACTGGATGTTAGCAAGAGTTTTTTCACAGAGAGAGTGATCGCTCATTGGAATGGTCTGCCCAGGGAGGTGGTG
The DNA here is from genome assembly GCA_013390025.1 of Pitta sordida. Taxonomy (NCBI): domain Eukaryota; kingdom Metazoa; phylum Chordata; class Aves; order Passeriformes; family Pittidae; genus Pitta; species Pitta sordida. Next base: position 12,300 of record WEKX01000478.1, read on the forward strand.
GAGTCGAGGAACACAGTGACATGGCCTAGATAATGGGAGGCTCAGATGGACAGAGCGTGGTGCCCATGGCTTCAGCGTTGGTGGTGCGATCCCTTTGTGGGAGTCACTTGGGAGTTGGACCGGATGATCCTTGTGAGTCTCTTCCAACTCAGAATAACCTGTGAACCTGTGAATCGCTTGTCATATTGACTACAAAACCCTTTTTCTCCTATAGAGTGCATAGAACATTTTGGACTTTAAAATAATTCAATAATAGAATCACCGCATCAAAGTTATTTTAACTGTGGACCTGACATTTTGACCATGAAATGCTTATTTTTAGTAACTTACAGTGAATATTAGATTGGTTGTCCTGGTGTCCATACCCATGTCAGGGAACTGATCCCTTCCAACCCAAGCCTTTATATAATTCTATGAGTTAAAAGATAGCTGGTTTCCAAATAGTTATAACAAAGTAGATATATTCAATCTTAAATCATGACATATGATCATTTCCTTTTCTTCCTTGAATGCAAACCTTTGCTTTTCTGGACAGTGCACTAGGCATTCCTTTTTACTTTTTTTGTTTTGATTGTTTGAGATACCAGGTTGTAAAAGGATTTTCATTCTTTCAGAATACATATCTTTGTAGGTTCTTTGAGATAGAGCTTCAAGTACAGCAAAGATATGATAAATGGAGTTGCAGTGGCCCTCAGCGCAGCTTTGCAAAAAGCTGAATTGTTAGAAGATGAGATTTGTGAAACAAAGTTACACCTTGTAATGGGTTTTACCCAGGCTAGATGCCAGGGGCTGACACGGTTGCTCAGTCCCAAATAATAAGATGATATACAAAGGGCCGGTTGGAGTAAGGCAGTTTAATATAAGCGAAAAATAAAGCAAAGCAAAAGCATGTGCAGAAGCAAAGCAAAAGAACTGATCTCTACTTCCCATCAGCAGAGGTGTCCACATCCAGGGAAGCAGGGTTCCTACGCATGTTAGTAGGCAGTCATCAAGAACAATGAATGCCCCTCCCTCCTTGCTTCCTTCCTCAGCTTTTGTATCTGAGCTGACATCATGTGGTATGGAATATCCCCTTAGTCAGTCTGGGTCAGCTGGCCTGCTCATGTCTCCTCCTAGAATCTCATCCTCAGTTGAGGGGAAGGGACAGTGTGCCCAGCTGCAGACAAAACACTTGTATGTTATCAACACTCTTCTAAAGCACAGCATTGCGAGGACTACTATGGGCTCAGACAGACCCAATACTCACCTATTTATGCATTTTCCACATACCAGCTGCAATGCATGGCACAAGTGCAGTCTGGTTTTAAGGGTGCCATAAATTTACCAGGAAACCATAGAAATGTGCAAGTATTATTGCTCTATGCTAGCAATTCAAAATCATCAATAAAAGCTGAAATAAAGAGCACATAATACAACAAACAGAGTTTTATTGTGAATGAAGTAATTATTTGTGAGTTATTCAAAGTTTGCTTTAATATCAGATTATTTTCCTTATCATTATAGTATATGGTTTTGAGGCTGATAAAACAATGTATTTTTTAATGCATCTGCTGTCTATTTTATTTCTTTTAAGCATTAGCTTGTGCTGGGATAAAGATCTACCCTGCAACTTCAGTTTCATACAAACCAGAAATTAATTCAAGGCAGTGATCAGAAAAGCCTGGTACTCCCAGTTGTGGGACCCTTTATAATGGCTTACATGAATATTTCAATCATCTAAAATATCACACTGAAAACAGCATGCTAGATCAATGCCCTTTGGAAGACTGCAGCAAGCCATTTGTGTAAAGTCGTAATTTTGTGCATGTATTTTAAGATATCAGTGCCATAGGAACTTGTCTTTGCGATAGTGTTTGCCAAGTTCCTATAAGTATAGATTTTATGTCAGTTAAGAGTAGTAGAAATACTGCAGGAGCGTAATAAAACTATATCCTGCTGAAAGAACCTATAGAACAGGAAAAAGAGAACCACCTCTATAGAGTGTGCTTAACAGTTTGCCATATGATTGCAAGGTTAACTTTTATCACTTTCTTTCATATCACTTAGATCTCAAATGGCATATAGAAACAATTTTCCCTGTTGCCATGACTAGAGAAAGACAGGACATACTTCGAAATGATTTTGTACTTAAAAGTAGAAGATTCACAATAAGAAACTAATATATTAAACTGTTAATGAGTAGATTAAGAGTGTTACATTTAAGGAGAAAATGTCATTATCAATAGAATTGGTATGACATATAAAATACCACCCTTTTTTACAAATTCTTCAAATCTATGCACTTCTACTATGTGCATACTTAAATTATTTTCACGATAAAAGGAAAATATCAAGATGCATAATGTGGAGCAATGCACTCACTGTTACTCAAGCCAACAAGAATAAAATGGTAGATGTAAACACACAGTTCATGTTGTAAAAGGACATTTGTCTTTTTACCTATTACACCCTTAAATCTCAGAACTTTCCTTCCAGATAGAGTTCTCAGGCTACTTTGAGTGGAAACAATGTTATCAACTCTATAAAAACCCCACTTACAGTGTTGTCTCATTGAAATTTTCTCTCTGTTAGTCCTTTCCCTTAATCTAAATTAATCCAGTGCTGCGTGCTTTACTTCATGGATGGGAGAATGAAACAATTTATTTCAAAAACAAGATAATATTGAACAGAATTTCAGTTTTAAATTCCTGGAGCAAAAAACATAATAAACAGAAAACATCAAACCAGCTTGGTGTTCATTGGCAAGAGAGTAAAAAAGCCAGTTCTTTTTTCTCCTGTATAGAAGCTTTCTCCCTTAAAACAGAGAATGCAGTATTTCCTGACACCCTATTTGCAGACTTTCTTTCCAAGTACAAAACAAGACTAAAAAGTTTTTGCCTTCAAGGTACACAAAATTCCATTTAATTCTATTTCCCGAGGAGGGATAGATGCATATATTGTAAAATTACTTGGAATATCCCATTCCATCAATTGGATACTATCTTGAGATACCCTGTAAGGAACCTTGATATAAGTCCATACTGTCAGACAGGTTTGGATTTCACATTGAACCTATGATCACATCCACTGCTTGGGCTACTGTGATGGATTTTATTAAGCTGGGCTACCTTCTCAAAGGCATGGGTCATAAAACTGATGACTTCTGGGAGTCTGAATTCTATCCTTTAATATGGTCTAGTAAACAGTAGACTTGGAATCTCATATTGAAGAGAAGTGCAAGAAGTGCAGTAGGTTTCACAGTTGCTACTAATTCATTTGTAAGACTAGGCAATAAAATTACATCCTTTATGTAAAGAAATTTAGTAAAGTTTTTTCTACAATTCTAATTATTACATAAATCTGTAGCACATGACTTTAGTCTACATATTAATATAATATACAGTCTTTCATCAGGCTTAGTTATACCCTTGATAAAATGTGGTGACAGAACTATATATACCATTCTAAGTAATATTCAATTTATATCTTACGTGGATACAGTATCAACTCCTTTGATTTATACTGTGTGTCCTATAGCAATACAATTCAATGTTCTTGCCTTTTTTATTGCAACAACAAGCTTTCTCATATTTTCCTGTACCAACCACCTGACCTTACCAGCAAGTTCAAGACTGAAAGGTGTTGTATGATGGCTACTCTATTCTCTCCTGTCTACTCCTATGTTAATATTCTTCAAAGTCATTCCTGGAAAAGCAGTATAATCTATTACCCATTTTTCCTTAAGCTAAATTGAATGTTCTCAAGTTGGCCAATATATTTAATCCTTTAGAATGGGATCTATGGCAAATGACTGCCTGGAAACTTTAAAAGTACAATCACTACATTAAACTGTGTGTATTTTTCTTCTTTTTCCTTCTCCATGTGCTACTTATACTTTTCTCTAGACTGCATTCATAACTTCACATATAATTTCTTCTCTGATCTTTTCAGAGTATGAAGACTTATAGCACTGTTTTCTCTCCTGAGTAACTTAAATATATCCTTGGTAAAATAGCTGTGTGTTTTATCTGATTTCATGCAAAGGAAGAATGTCCAATCACACTGATAGATTATTGGGTCTCAGCATTCTCTTGTCTTTAATCCACTGGACATCTTCCTTAGCAGAACAAGAGATCTAAAACCCCTCCAAATTATCTCTCAAAAAGTTTTATGAAAATAAAAAATTCCATCTTAGAAATGAAATATTTTGAATTTCAAAAAGGATTTTAGGGAAATTTGACAAGCTTATGGTGTGGCACACAAGATCATTACATACCCAAAATATATTCTGATATTCAGAACTATGCTCATGTGATCATCCACATAGTCGTGATTCATAATTTGCAGGATCCGCAGACTCGCTCTTGATTTTCCAGCACGTTGTGGTACCTGGCACATGCGCAGAACCTACTGTAAACCAAGTCTGCTCGGCCTCGGCTCTGCCGCTCGCACAGCATGCGGCAACCGCCCCCCGCCCCCGCTCGCCTCCCACCCCGGTGGAGCACAGTCAGACGTCTGAAACAAGCCCCGCTCTGAGGACCGTCCTCCAGACCTTGTTAGGGGAGGGGGCATGGCTACAGGCATGGCATACTCGACTACGGAGTGCGTTCACTATCTTCACGGAGTCCACGACTCGCGCGAGGAGGACCAGACCCAACAGCCCGCGAGTAACAGGAGATCACTGTATTTATTTGTTTTCAGTATATAAGTAAATGTATTTTTGTATTTTCTATTGAAGTTATTGAATGTCTCCCATAGATTTTTAAAAATATTCCTCTTATGATCTAACCAAAAGGTGAGCAATCAGCAAATATGCCTTTTCAGTCATTGCACTCTTTGATGCTCCATATGGGAGCTACCCAGTAGGGACAGCTTGAACAGAGATGACTACAGAGTTTAACCTAATGTAGGAAAATAAGTATCCAGTCTATTCAATTAATTAAATAAGACACTCAATAACATATGGATTTTGTTTTCTGGGGGAGTTTTGTTCTGAGGTTTTTAGGGGTGTTTTGGGTTTTTTGGTTTGTTGTGTGTTTGGGGTTTGGGGGAGGGGTGGGTTATTTAATGTGTAAACATTCCATTCTGAGAAAGGAAAAAGAAAAAAACCCTCTTTTAAAAATAGAATGTTTACATACATTTTTCCAAGGAAGCAATTATCATTAATTTTTGTTTTAACCAGAAAAAAATTCTAAAGATAAGAAGACAAAATTAGAATCGAGATTCCCGAATGATTTTTCTTCCTTCCTAAAATCTGAAGTAATGTGATTGCTATTGCAGTTTATGTTGAAGGAAGATTCTATACTTGTGCCAAAATAAATGGTTATATCCATTGAAAACATAGATTATAGAAAGAAGGATAGAACAGATTTTTCTGGTTAACTTAAAGGCAAAATCTAATTTCAACAGATACGGAGTGCATGCCAACATGGTTTAAACAAGCTCAGCTTTATACACACAGCAATCAAATGCAGCTATTAAGACAATGTCTTATTGACAGCTAAAAACTGACTATAGAAAGAACAGATGAAGTATAGACAGATCAATATTGAAATAAATAGTCAAATATCATTTTCCCTTACTACTACCTAGAACCAGGGTAATAATGTCTCGAAAGAGAACAGAAATCTGCAATTTCTTTTATATTTTTCCAATATTGATTTCAGTCAAAAAAAAAAAAAAGATGGAGAAGAGCAATAATCTATTTTTCTATAAGATATCAAAAGGTTCCTGTAAGTAAAGAGTGGCACATGGCAGCTGTGTTAGTTTATTATAAAACACTTTTTCATTCTCAATCACTGTAATTTTATATATCTTCATCTGACATATTGGTGTGAGCTTTTTAGATCAGATGTCCTACATTTTAGTGAAAGAAAACAGAACAAAACAGAAGTAACCCTAAATCTCACAAAGACTGTTGTAGAAATCCCATTATTCCTAAAATGAAATATCAGTGTTATACTGTGTAACTTTAAAGGTGATAATCATCATTACCCTTGAGCTACAGTAACACACAGGTCCTCCTTTCCACCTTGATCAAAGTTGTCATTTAATTAAATCTAAATATTTTATGAGCAAGAGATAGTGAGAGCATAACTTTTTGGCCATTATATGGTGCTAGAAGGTGCATAATTTAAAATTAGGGATTGTTTCATAGCTTTTCAGAAAACAGTGTTTAAAAACCCCAAATGCACATTGTAAGAACAAGACGTAACACTGGAAATGAGCAAGGTATCTCCCTAATGAAGTTCAAAATGTTGCTCCAGCAGATGCAGAATTAGCCAGTCCCAACAAAATTTGTAGGTTAGAAAGTACCTAACAATATGAAAATCATGTATCAAGAGAAAATCCATCACATATGATATGAAGCACACACTTACCAACTTGCATACCACGTTCTTTCTTCTAGTCCTTTACAGTTCTAAACATATTGAAAGAAATAAGCACAAAAATAAGAAATTAATAGGAAATCATGTCTCTCAGTGTCCAGTTCCTCCTTTTATATCAAATTTAAAGTATCTCTGTCTAGAATGCAACCCTTAGTGGCTTAAGTGGCATGTTCACAGTTTCACAGGTTCACAGGTTATTAAGTTGGAAGGGACCCACAAGGATCATCTAGTCCAACTCCCAAGCAAATGCCCACCCAGGGATCGAACCTACAACCCTGGAGCCATGAGCACCATAGTGCACCACATCCAAGCCTCCCATCATCTAGATCATGTCACTGAGTTCCTCATCCAGTCTTTTCTGAAACACCTCGAGGGATGGTGACTCCACCACCTCCCTGGGCAGTCCATTCCAGTGAGGGATCACTCTCTCTGCGAAAAAACTCTTCCTAACATCCAGTCTAAACCTCCCCTGCGCAGCTTAAGGCCATGTCCTCTTTTTCTGTGCTGGCAACCTGAGAGAAGAGATTTACACCCATCCGACTGCAACCTTCTCCATCAAGTAGTTGTAAACAGCAATGAGGTCACCTCTGAGCCTTCTCCAGACTGAACAGTCCCAATTCCTGCAGTCCTTTCACCATCCTTGTCACCCTTCTCTGGACCCTCTCAAGCAGCTCAACATCCTTCTTAAACTGGGGAGCCCAGAACTGGACACAGCTATACCATGGGAGGTTTAGACTGGATGTTAGGAAGAGGTTTTTCACGGAGAGAGTGATCGCTCATTGGAATGATCTGCCCAGGGAGGTGGTGGAGTTGCCACCCCTGGAGGTGTTTAAGAGAAGACCCAATGAGGAGTTCAGTGACATGGTCTAGTAGTTGGGGAGTTGGACTGGATGGTCCCGTGGGTCCCTTCTGGCTCAGAGTGGCTTGTGAACCTGTGAACTACCTGAAAGGAGGTTGTAGTCAGGTGGAGTTTCGTCTCTTCTCTCAGGCAACTGGCAACAGAACAAGAGGACACAGTGTCAGGGGACATTTAGACTTTAGGAAAAAATTCTTTACTGAAAAGGTGAGCTGCTATTGGAATGGGCTGCCCAAGGAGGTAGTGGAGTCACTGTCCCTGGATTTGCTTAAGAGTAGGCTGGATGAGGCATTTAGCGCCATGGTTTAGACAATGGGTTGGGTTACAGGTTGGACTTGATGATCTCCAAGGACTCTTCCAACCTTGCTAATACTGTGATGCTGTGATACTGCAGTACTCAAGATGTGGTCTGACCAGTGCCAAGTATAGGGGAAGAATAACTTCCCTAGTCCCACTGAGCACACTGTTCCTGATACAGGCCAGGATGCCATTGGCCCTCTTAGCCACCTAGGCACGCTGTTGGCTCATATTATGATTTCTGTCAACCATTACTCCCAAATCCCTCTCCTCCTGACCACTCTCCAGCCTCTCCTCCTCCACCTGATAGCGGTTTATGCCCAAAGTGAAGAACCCGGTATTTGGACTTGTTAAATTTCATGTTCTCTAATTATTTCAATGAGTAATTATTTCTTTTACAGTGTTTATTTTGATTTTCTTGAGTTAAGTAGCTTAATCACAAAGTATATACTCTTGGGCATATAAACTTGACATCTTATCCCAAATCCAAATATTCCTAAACAACAAGGAATTATCATTATTTAAAAATAACTCTATATCTGAAATTTCTGAGAAAGAAGCTATATATAAGGCTATGGACTGGGTGCAGCAAGGTAATAGGGAGGCAGATTGATAATCCCTAGATGAGAGATAGGAATTAGTGCTGAGTGAGGAATGATATAATTCAGAATAGGACTAAAAAATAATAATACGAATATAATATTTTTACATTTATCTGACAACTTGATTCTTAGTTTACAAGTAAGAGGAAGGTAATTTCTAGATGAAAAACAGATTAGTATCTATTCTCTAGGTTGTCTGAAGGGTATTCACTTCTAAATTGTTTCCTTAACAAAAACGTGGGTCTCTTCAGCTAAAGGGAAACAGTTTCAGGATTGCAGAGAGTTCATATTCCTACCAGCTCCTGCAGTTATCCAATGGCACAGAAACTTGTGGGAGGTGACAGCTAACTGAGTAGGTATGGTGCCAAAGACAGTCATGTTTGTTTCCCTAAATTGTTATATGCAGTTATGAGGCATTAACAATAGAACCTGAAATGCATAAAATATCACAGATATAACTTCATATTTGTGATAATTTTATCTCAATCAAGTAGCAGAAATCTGAACTTACAATTAACCACAGCAGTGTTTCAGTAAACTATTGTTACTAAAAATGTTGCAACCCACTGATTAAAACCTGTTTTTCATTCTGTTTTTATGTTGTTAGATCAAATCTTTTGCTATTCCAATCCAGAGATGAAATAAAATGTCTCATCAGCAAAGTTTCAAATAAATTTTTTAAATTTCCATTTACTTGTCTGCCTTCATGATAAAGAGTGATTCGTTGGAATGGATCTATACATTGCACGTGAAAGGAACTGAGAAATCCTTCATTGATTTCAGCCATGCACAGCAAATGTGCTATTCTATATGTGGCTTTATGTAAGCACACATTGATGAGATCAGACCCAGCTACAACACTAAGAGTATTTTTTATTGAATCCAAACTCTATATTGACATTCATTATCCATGGACCTTCTTGCTGTCTTCTTCCAAATAACAGAGTTGGACGCGATGATCCTTGTGCATCCTTTCCAACTCAAAAATCACAGAATCACAGAATACTGTGAGTTGGAAGGGACCCACAAGGATCATCTAGTCCAACTCACCAGCTAATGCCCGTACAGAGACCAAACGCACACCCCAGAGTGGTGAACATAAACCTAGTTCCCTCACAGGCTCACAGGCCACTCCAAGCCAGAAGGGACCCACAGGACCATCCAGCCCAACACCCCCCAGCTAGACCACGTCACTAAACTCAGAAGAATCTGTGAATCTGTATAGATTTTAACTATTCACAGTACCAGAGCAGAAGGAGAACGACAACAGAATATCTTTCATCAGATAATTCTGATTCATCAGAAATTCACTACCATTTTCCTCACATATTTATACTCCAGGATAGAATTTCTGGTCCAAAATAGTACGGGATGCCTGCTTCAAACAAGATCACTGACTGCAATGATTATGTTTTACTATTCATGGTTATACTGGGGCTTGGACAGGTTTTTTCTTTTTCAACTGCAGTGTCCTGTGTAAATAATGACATGTTGTTTTAGAAAACGAACAGGTCAGCTTTATTGACTTGATGAGATAGTTATGGGTATTGCTTCAAATGTGCCAAACTTAATAAAAGAGCTGGAAGGCACAGATCTGTTTGCATCATGTGAATTACCTTTATATAGGCTACACGTATTTAGTTGCTCAAAAATTAGCGCATTTTCTACTCTTCCCAAAATCACTGAAAAGCTACTTATTTTACTTGTTTATGAATAGATTGCTGCAATGACATGATTCTCCACCAGAGGCAAGTGTATTTGTCCTTCTTGTTGTCAGTAAAGTCAAGCTACTGGGCCCTGTCTAAGCATTTAATATATATCTTCACCAAAACTAGTGTCTTGGCACAGATAAAATGTGTCACTAATTCTGTGCAACCATGTTCTAATTTATCAAGCTCAATGTAAAAAATTCCATGTCTACTAATAGGTTTATCAGTAAGCCATACTTACTGTAAGAGAAGTCTGTGTTTTGCCACTGGAAACTAAACTTGAAGCACAGAATCTTTTACTTTTCAAAACTTGTTATTTTTCTTAGACAGAGTACTGAATTAAGTGCATTTGTATGCCTGTCAAGAAAGAAGAAATAACACATTACCCAGAAAGATCAACAGTAACATAGCTACTTTTGCAAAACTGGCATGGGGTCGGAAGTATTGAAGGGTTTTTTTAAAAGCTGAATTTAACAAAGTTTTAAGTAGATTTGTACATGGATTTCCAGAGTTCCATGCTACATGTTTTATGATGTAGGATTTTACCCATCTGTATAAGCTCTAAACATTTGAAAACACAGCAGTGGAGGGAAGCACAATGAGAGGCATATGAAGTCTTACAAATAGACTTTACCCTTGCAGATACGAATTTGAACTACACCTTTTTTTCCCAGTCTGATGCTGGAGGTGAGATACTATCTGAAGGTGTTCTTCCTGATCAGGTAAGTTAGCTTATGTCTGCTCCATAGTTTCTCCTGTAAACAGAAGTGCCACTCTGCTTGCCACTTCTAGCAGATTGATGAGAATTGTTTTAGCTGCTCTTGAGTGTTTGCTGTTATTTCTTAGTATTCTTCCTAGCTTTGTCTTTGTTTTTATCCAGAGCTGCTTCATTATTTAACCATTCTGCATCACTCTTATTGTAATCTCTGCCTATCTCTACTGTTGCTACATTTGTCCTTTCAACATAGCAAACTTACTCCCCAAAACACATAAGCAAATAGACTGCCACCCTTGTCTTTCCAAACATACAGGCAATTAAAGCACTGTGCAAACTGGCATGTAAAACGCAGCTAAAGATACATCAAGGTGACTCTTGCCCAGGTTTCTCCTTCAGTTTTGCCAAACAAACATCTGGCCTTAAATTTCCAAGATAAGTATCTGACTCAGCTGAATTTGTGTGATAAATTTTGTTTTCTTTTGTCCTTGCTGGTATAAGTAACAGTAATTAACTCAGGTGGCACCAGCACTTTAAAACGTTTAATCTGAAACATTTTTAGTGCATGGAAGGTTTGAGTCCTAGGAAGGCACTTGGGCAATAAGCTCCCTGCCAGGAGTTGTCACTCAGAAGCCTTCCCCATTTTTTACACTCTGTCTGGCGAAACACCTCTGAGTCCCTGTTGTAGGACTGTTTGGGTTGATTCTTGTAATGGTAGATGTTGGGCTGTTAACACTAGGAAAGCACATCGTGCTGATCCTGGATAATCATAAATTACTCTCATTAATTTAATCCATTCTCCCTGTATTTCTTGTACCTTCTCTGTCTGTCCTTTCAAAGGACACATTTCATCTGTGACCCTCAAAGTGAAAGGATAAAGAGGTACAAAGTGATTTGCTCAGAAATAATATTTGATTACTTCTGATGTGTCTCCACTAGTTAATCACCTTGACTTCTAAAAGCAGAGGACCTAGGTTTGAACAGGACTGAGTGAGCACAACTGAAACCTGGGCTGAGAAGTAGAAATAATAGAGCTTGGTATGGACTTTATGGAAAGGCAGGGAGATGATTTCCTACCCTAAAACTGGTCAGAAATACCTACTTCCCTGGTTTTACCCCCACCCCTGTTTCCCCTTTATCTCCTGGAGGAAAAAAGGGAATATGAGATCTGTTGTAAGAGAAGGAGGGGCAAGGGGGAAAAGGTTGCCTTTAAAATAATGCTTCTTACATTAAGCTATTATCTTGTTAGTTAATAAATAAATCCTTTATGTTCCTCTCTTATAGTTTTCCTTGTTTTGCCTGTGATAAACTGTTTTTTTCTTTTTTTTTCCTCTGAGAGAGGTTGCGGGTCAATCCCTGGCATCCAGCCAGGGTCAAACCATGACAAGGAGGAATATCATCACAGAAGAAGCTTTATAGTAAAGCAATTTTCCTTCAAAAATATTGCTGCTACAGTAGCATGACAACTATTAAATTTCTTATCCTCAAACTTTGCTAATTGAACAGATTCTAACAATATGAAATTTAACAAGTTCAGGTGCCAGGTTCTTTTCTTTGGACATAATAATCCCATGCATCGCTATCAACTGGGGAACGAGTGGCTGGAGGGTGGTGAAATGGAGAAGGATTTGAGAATAATGGTTGACAGAAAACTTAATATGAGCCAGCAGTGTTCAAGGTGGATAAAAGGGCCAATGGCCTCCTGGCCTGTATTAGGAACAGTGTGGTCAGTTGGACTAAGAAAGTTATTCTTCCCCTGTACTCAACGTTGGTCAGACCACATATTGAATACTGTGTCCAGTTGTGGTCTCCCCAGTTTAAGAAGGACATTGAGCAGCTTGAGAGGGTCCAGAGAAGGGTGACAAGGATTGTGAAAGGACTGCAGAACAAGACCTATGAGGAGTGACTGCAGGAATTGGGACTGTTCAGTCTGGAGAAGGCTCAGAGGTGACCTCATTGCTGTTTACAAGTACCTGAAGGGAGGTTGCAGTCGGATGGGTGTAAATCTCATCTGCCAGCACCAGAAAAAGAGGATATGGCCTTAAGCTGTGCAGGGGAGGTTTAGACTGGATGTTAGGAAGAGTTTTTTCGCAGAGAGAGTGATCCCTCACTGGAATGGACTGCCCAGGGAGGTGGTGGAGTCACCATCCCTCGAGGTGTTTCAGAAAAGATTGGATGAGGAACTCAGTGACACAATCTAGATGATGGGAGGCTTGGATGGGTGGAGTGTGGTGCCTGTGGCTCCAAGGTTGTAGGTTCAATCCCTGGGTGAGCATTCGCTTGGGAGTTGGACTAGATGATCCTTGTGGGTCCCTTCCAACTCTGAACAACCTGTGAACCTGTAAAGAAAAGAGTAATAACTGGGATAAAGTCCCCATTATTATTCTCATTCATAAGTAAATACAGAAGGTTCTAATATAAGTGGATGTTTGAGAAGCATTTAAAAGCATTTAAAAGATAGGTGCAAAATTTAAAATGTCATTTGAATATATCATACATTTTAGACAGGAAAGTATTTACATATTTTACCCTCTGTCCTGTAATTCCTATTAATTATACAGCAATCCCTTGCTATTTCATGGTTCACCTTTCAAGGTTTCCGTACATGGTGGGGTTTTTTTCCTGCAAAGACATTTATAGCTCCACTTACAATATTGCTATATAATCTTAGCCTCACTAAGGACGTGGAGTGATTTTTTGTAATTTTTAGAAATGTAAAAGATGGCTACCAGACAGGATGAAGGAACAACTTACTGTGAGGTGAAGTGGTTTGCATATCCTTCATGGAAAAGGTGTAAAAAAGATAATTCATGAGTACTGAGACAGTTGGCTCAGGTAATTTTGTGGCCACTCTCAATCTTTTGTCACTGGGACAGGTGTCTCAGAACTGGAAGAAAGCAAATCTTGCTCCAATGTATAAGAAGGGCTTCAAGGAAGATCTAAGAATGTCCCAGCTTCCATTATTTACAATGACCATTTTTTAAGAAGGTCCTTCCTTTGTGGGTCAATAGATGATTAGCCTACGTATCACTTTGCTCAGTGAGCCAAAGGGTTGGAGATTCCTTAAAAGCATGATTGCACTGGGGGGAAAAAAAAAAAAAAAAGAGAGACTGAGGAAATCATCTCATATTCCTCTCTCCACTTTACTGATCTGTCTTACAATCTGTGATAACAGAGAGCAAATATAAGGAGCATAGCTGAGGTGTTATAAGATACGTTAGCACTCTAGTCCTGTGTCATTACTTTTCCACATGTTTGTTTACAAATCATACTTTGTACTAATGTAAAAATGAAATTCTTGCTCTACAGGTGCTGAGAGATAGTAGCTCACTATTGTGAGGAGCCTCATTCTCTACCTAAAAGTGGATACACTCCTGTAAACCAAAGATCTACATAGTCAAGAATTAAGTTTCCAAGAGGGATGCAGAAAGATTATTTTAAAAAAGATGTACAAACATTGCGAGCAGACTTTAACATGAAATTCTCTAAGCACCCACAACTTTGGTGAATTCTGGTTTCTGTTTTTTTTAATAATTTTTTATGATCCTTTGTAGATTTTTATTGCATTAATTTATTTGCTTGGAGAACACATTTTTTTCCCACTTCAACTTTCATATGGTTCTGTAGAGATTTAAAAACCTAGTTATGAAGCTCCTTTTTGTTTTGAACTTGCCACCTGACATTTTATACTGTCTAGTTCTTGAAACATTTAACAGTCATTCCCTCTTTCCCCTTTCTGTAACTACTGTGATTTTATAGTCTTCTGTTATAACATTGACCACTTGATTTTCTATCTTTCAGGAAGATGCTAGCTTGCTAGATGCTAGTTTGCTTCTGTGTCCCTCCGTCTCTGCCCAGGGACGGACTCAAAGCCAGAGTGCCTCAGCTCAACAGGGCATCTGCTTGTCTAATTTTTTTTTCCCCAGGTACCATCTACCCTTTGCACTTAAAGAGAGCTAGACTATGCCATAGCGCATCTGTGTAGATAAGTGCATCATTGCAACTGGCAGACTATGATCCATATCAGGTTCAGATGCACCTTTATCTCTGTATAAAAGAAGTATTGATATCTCAAAGATTAGGACTTTCTGAAAATTATAATGCAGTCTTTACCCCAAAAAACTGAAACCATCAGAATCCGTCGGGAGTGGCTGGGAGGTGTCTCAACAGCTTTAACTAATGATTGCCATAGTCACCATAAAAATTGTTGAAATATGAGTAGAAATAACTGTGAGAGCACAAGTTCAGACTGATAGAGAAGACATATACAGCAACGTCATCAAGCACTACTCACAGGTTCACAGATTATTCTGAGTTGGAAGGGACCCACAGGATCATCTAGTCCAACTCCCAAGCAAACGCTCACCCAGGGATCAGACCCACAAGCGTGGAACCACAGGCACCATGCTCCATCCAGCCAAGCTTCCCACCATCTAGACCACGTCACTGAGCTCCTCATCGAGTCTTCTCTTAAACACCTCCAGGGATGGGGACTCCACCACCTCCCTGGGCAGACCATTCCAATGAGAGATCACTCTCTGTGAAAAACCTCTTCCTAACATCCACCTTAACATCCTGGTGTAGTTTGAGGTTATGTCCTCTTGTCCTGGTGTCATCAGCCTGGGATAACAGCCAGGATGGAGATAATAATTCCTGCTAGGAAGAAGGGGATGAATTCAGTCCAGACGGCATTCATTCATAATGCAAAAGACTTTAGAGTAGGCAAAAATAAAAAGTCCCACATATAATGAGCAAGGTGATACTTTATGAATTCTTATATCTTGTGCAATTTTGAAATCTGGACAGAACCAGCCAATAGAAAAATCATATTTTCTGTAATAAAGAAAAGGTACGCATGGAAATGTACTTATATTTAACCCTTCAAAGATGACAAGACATTTGATGACTATCATGAACTTCAGAAGCTGTGAAAGAAATTAGTTTGGTTAAACACAATAAATACATTACATTTGACTGACAAAATATTTTGGGCTTCTCTTAGTCTTCTTAGATATATTAGGCTATCTGATAGATTGCCTACAGAGATGAAAGCCTCACTGTGCAAGGAAATGTGCAAACTAATGTGGAAGAAAGTGCCAGCTATGAATTTCCAATAGTTTAAGTAGAAATGAAGAACACAGAGAATTGTATTTTGCTTGCAAGTAGGGTTCTATGATGAAACTGAATGTGAAGTTCTGGTGAAGGGTCTAGAGCACAAATCTTATGAGAAGCATGTGAATGAACTGGGATTGTTTAGCCTGGAGAAAAGGAGGCTTACAGAAAACTTGTTGCTCCCTACAACTATCTGAAAAGGGGCTGCAGCGAGGTGCGGGTTGGTCAATTCTCCCAGGTCACAAGGGAGAGGATGAGATGAAATGACCACAGGTTTGCCAGGGAAGGTTTCTATTGGATATTAGGAAAATTTTCTTCACTGAATAGGTGGTCAGGAATTGGAACAGGCTGCCCAGGGAAGTGGCAGAGTCATCACACCTGGAGGTATTTAAAAAAAAGTGTAGTTGTAACACTTAGGTATTTGGTTTAGTGATGGACCTGGCAATGCTGGGTTGATTTAAGGATCTTTTTAACCCACATGATTCTATGAGTCTTTGATTATTTATAATGCTGACTGTATGGGCTAAAAAATAAAAATCCATGCACAGCTAATCCAGAGCAGGTATGAGCAAGCAATCTCAATTCTTTTGAATTAGCCAGAATATACAAAGCAATACTAATGCAAGCTTTGTCTTTATAATAAGATATACTATATATCATAACTTTTATATTGATATTTTTATTTTAAATTTTATCCTATTAACAGTATAAGCAAAATATGTTACAGTGTAAACAAAATAATGGATTGTCAGGAGTCAGAATAAATTAGATTTTTTTTAACATGTATTTTTAAAGATTTTGACATTGTGGACAGAATACAGGACTTCAGCAAAAATCTTCTTCTGAATCTTTGGATACTGGGGACAGAAAGAGGGATTCTGTATGGTGAATGCACACAACAATGGCAATTGCTGCATCAACAGTTTCCCTAGATAAAATAATTTTAATTTATCTGCCACTGTTTTAATGCCAGATGCACAACAATTATTATTATTATCATCATATTAAGATGTCTGCATATTATTGCATATCCCATTGTCCTGGATCAATTAAGATGAAGTANCAAAGAAAGAAAGCCCCTCCCCTGGCCATGTTCCTTTCAGGGGAGGGTAAGGGAAATAAGAAGATAAAACCTATTGTCTGTTCCAGTGAAAAGGAGAAAAGTTTTACAATAGAACAAAAAGGCTTTCCACATGACATGAAATTTTTTACGAACTACCAGAAAAAATTTCATCAAAACCCTTTTTCCCAGAATCTCATCTTTAGTGATGGCTAAAGAAGCAGAATACGAATAAACTAACATCCTTTCCACAGAATATTATTCAATCTGTATATAACTTAACTATTTCCTGGGCCTTCATTTGAATCCAATTTGTGTTTAATAGCTATTGATGCCATCTAACCTGCATAAATTTATCTAACTGAGCTTTAGATTTTGGCCTCTAAAACAGCCTGCAGCAAGAAGCTCCAAAATTTTGTTTTGTGATGTGAAAATGATGTTAATTTTCAAACTGCTCATAGTTCCACCATGTGCTCCATGTCACTTTATTTCAATAGTGAATAAACATTTTTATTCACTTCAGTTACACTGTTTACATGCTCAAAGATTTCTATATAGTTGCCTACTTCATTTTTTTGTAAATCATTTACAGACAGATTTGTGCACTAAGTTTTTACTTCTGGTAAAGGAGATAATCACACTTTTTCTTCACCTTGTGTGTGTATATTTTTTTGCTGGGACAAAACTTACTCTGTGGAACCCTGAGCTTCATATTCTTTCAAAAATGAGAGAAACCACAAGGTTCAAGGCTTTTGCCATTGTTTCCATTTGTAGTAACTGTCCAGAAGCTGCTTTTCCCGATTGCACATAAAACTTCAGGCAAACGGGACCCTAGTAGTGGCAGAATGACCTCAATTTGCAGTGTGTCGTCTGGAGAACAATCCACTTTCATGATGTTAGCCAACTAACTGCTAGTCTACATTGATGTTATCGTAAAGAGTTAATATAAAGTAACAATATCACATTAGTAACAGTAACAACACGGTCAAATTCTTCAATGTGTTATACCTTCAACTGAAAGTATTTTCAAGACCAAAAAAAATGGCTTAGAATTAGCAAAGAACACTTAAAACCTATGTAAAAGTTGTAGCTTTCATTCTTCATCCAATACAGAAACATGCTCTTTTACTCGTATTTTATCTATCAGGTTAGAAATTTACTTGATTTATTCTAAGAAATATCTCTGTCTCTATACTTTTCTTTTAAAACTTATTTTATTATCTTATTTCACTGACTTTCTCTGATGTCGAGTATCCCACATAACAGTATGTTCTTTCATCTTGTTTTTTTCTCAGATGGCTAACACTTCAAAGGAATCCAATTTAGAAACACTTTACTATCTAAATATGGAGAACAATTTACATCTAAAAGTATACAATATGCTTCTTTCTGAAATGTAGAAGACATTTCAAATGTAGAAGGATTTTTTCTTGTTTTGACCACATGGGACAGTGTTAACTCACAGGATAGTGTTAACTAGTTCTTGTCTAATATAGTAGCTTCCTAAAGCACTATGATTGGATTGATAAAAGATGAAACTTGAGAGTAAAACCTACCCCCCAAAATTAGACACTAGTTTGTTTGGAATTGGTCCTCTGGGCAGGCCTGGTCTTGTGCTCTGTGCTGGACTTCCTATACATTTTATGTTGAGATCTCACTTCAGAAAAAGCAGAAACAAGCCTGGTGAGAAGAACCATAAATTAAAGTGTCTGACTATCAAACCTGTCACTGGTCTTCTCCAAGCAGCAGAATGGATCCATGGTTCTTCCTTCCCAAATCCTTCCCAGCCTGTTCAGCTCTTAGCTCCTGGTTTCTTTGCAGCTCTTTTGGAGAAGGAGTGTAAGGCATCTGCTCTCTCACTGCACTCACTGTTGTTTGGGACTGTGCCTCTTGTGGGTGTTGTACTGCAAGAAATTGGAGTCTATTCAACTCTATGTCCATTACAAAACCCATGTAATATTTTTCTAACATGACAGATGAGAATTGTTTTCCAGTGACCCTGATTAGCTCATAGAGTTTGCCCAGAGGAGAGTCACTAAAATGATTAGAGGTATGGAGCATCTCTCCAAAAAGGAAAGACAAACAGAATAACGTCTGTTCAGCTTGGAAGAGAAAAGGCTTTGGGGTGACCTAATTGAGGCCTTCCACTACCTGAAGGGAGCCTGAAGGAAAGATAGAGGCTTTTATTGCAAGAGTATGTAGTGACAAGACAAGGGGCGATGGATTCAAACTGAGAGAAAGCAGGTTTAGATTAGAGGTTAGGATGAAATTCTTTACTGTGAGAGTGGTGAGACACTGGAACAGGTTGCCAAGAGAAGTTGTAGGCGCCCTCCCTTGAAAGAGTTCCAACATAGGTTGGATGGATCTCTGAGCAACCTGGTCTAGTGAAAGGTAACCCTGCCCATGGCAGGGAGATTGGAACCTGATGATCTGTAAGGTTCCTTTCAATTCAGGCCATTCTATGATTCTATGACTCTCTCTCAAGATTTTAGGCAGATTTTTCCTTAAATGTGTGGATCTTGGGCAGGTGGCATAACTGTAGCTGCCCAAATTCAACATTAACATATCATTCATTAAAAAAACCTGTTTAAAGGGGCTAGAGAGTTTTCAAGACATAATTCAAGACATAATTTCAAGACATAATAATAAGGACATCCACTTTAGTACAGTGGTAAGTGTCCCCACCTGGCGTGTGGGAGACCCGGGTTCGTTTCCCGCCAGGGAGACAGTGTTAAGAGTTGGACTCGATGATCCTTGTGGGTCCCTTCCAACTCAGAATATTCTGTGATTCTGTGANAGTATTAATAAATGTATCTCTTCCCACATGAAGTTCTTTAATATGTATAAGTGATTATTTTTTACTGCATTTTGGATACTTCCTGTTAAAAGGCTAGTTAAAAAAGAACTTATTATAGGAAAAAAAAATCTTCAGTCTGTTTTTCATATTCAAAAAACACTGATAAAGGCTCAATAAAAAAGAACTTCATCAAAAACTTGCAATATCGAAGAAACATTCTCCTAAAACACAAAAGCAGAGTATACTCTAAAAGTAGCTGCAGTTAATCAAGCGTGTAATATGAGGCAAATAATTTGTATTCAGGCAGCAACATATATTTATAGTGTTTGCTTCTTGATGATGTTTTAGAATAAGTAAAAAAAAATGGCCAGACATTCAATGCTATATCTGAATTTTAACTGAACCTGGATTTATTTCTGCTTTAGATTTGAATGCCTGAAAGTCATTTCAGTCTAAGTGATATTTGTTGTTATCACTGAACAAATCAGATTTGATTTTCTTGTTACAAATACAAATTTATCTCTCTCACAACATTGTCTGTAAATTAAAGAATGAAGACGAGTTTAAAGCTCTCGGGCCAAACTGGAGGAATTTTAAACAGGCAAACATAAACTACCTTGTGAATCTTCCAGGTTGCTTCTTTATGGTTTCACCATTTTTAAATAAGGATTTGAGCCTTTCACTGTTCATTCTGTAAGTAACAGACTAATATTCCTTACTGGTTTTTAGACAGAAAACATAATTCATATGCAATCAGATAAGAGAGTTTTCACTAACTTATTCAAGATGTCATGTACAATGTTCTTGAAATTAATTGCCAGCACAAAGTTTTTCTATTAAAATAAACTTCTGGGATCTTAGGTGATTGAAACTTTCTGTATTATGATCAGCAATGCCTTGTCTAAAAAGTGCACACAATTTAACTTTGTGTCATTTAATTTTCAGAGTATCTCTAGGAAAAGTTTATTCCAATTATCTAGAAGACAAAAACAGCAAATAAAGTACTGAGGGAGATGTTTCACTGAGAAGGGGTTGGCTTTGAATCTTCTCTGCACTTCATTATACTCCAGTCAAGCAATGAAATTTCTTCACCTCTGGAATTCACATTCTGCTGATTATCATTTATGTACTTTAATTGGTTACAATGGAATTTCTGGCTAGACCCTTATGAACAAAAGGACTGTTACTGATGGCTCATTCGCAGTTTTAGTCCCCTTTTTGTAGCTGGCTAACTGATTCCCTCCAGATTTCTCTATCATCACCTACACAGCTCTCCCACTGGCTATAAAATAGTGCAGCAGCTTGTAGGTAATTGATCAGACAAGTGAACTGTAAAATATTCATTTTCTACTTCAACAGCTAGATAAATCTCTTGGGAAGTGGATGAAAATATTGCTTATGCACATCAGGGTCGGTTTAGTAATAGCAAGGTTGCTGATAAGCAGGGGTCTACTACAGAGTTAATGCTTAATTCTGTTCCACGCCAGAGGTGGGAAAGCCTGCGGTCTCCCTTTGCCTGCAGCTAGAAGTCTCATTACGCACAGAACCCCAGGCATCAACACTAACGCACCAGCTATGGTGCTTCAGGGATGGTGCTTCCTGTTTTAGTTAATCAGGTTCATCTCGATGTAATATGCCAAAGAACAAATTAACACTTACTTACTGTAACCAACATGCTAAACCCAAAAATATTAATGAACTGGAGAGCAGGAGTGCAAAAGGACTGAAAGAAAAGGAAAAGGAAAGGTAAAACCTGGGTGGTTTTTTTTCCTCAACAGTAATTTTTACCACCTCCCTTTCTGAGATTTTTTTACACCAAGTTTTCAAGTCAAAGTGATTTAATTAAAAGCATTTAAAAGCAATTGCATACAGACTTAAGGGCAACAAAAATAGTAACTTACTGTCATCTTTATCTTGCTGGGTTGCCACAGTAAGAGAATCTGAAGGTAATTAGCAATAGCTCTGTTTCTGACTTGTATTAAATGTGTATTAGGCAACCTTACTCTAGTCGAGACTATACTAATCACAAAATCCATGCAGTCCCTCCACCAGCTTTCTTCTCACACATGAAGGAAAATGCTGGGATTTAAATGTTGGAATATTGACTGCAGATTTATCCCAGTGGTTTGTTTTTGAAGCAGCATAGAACATGGGTTTTTTCCATGGTCTTGGAATGTGGTGTCAGTCTGCTTAAGGTGAGACACCTGAGGAAGACGAATGGAGCACTACAATTTTGCAGTGGAAAAGCAAGTGCTGCAGCTTCATGGTTGACATGCTGACAAGTAAATCAGCCATTCTTGTATTAGAATAGTCATTTATTTTAAGAGCAGAATGTAAATACATGTTGTTTTCCATATCAGCTAACCTCTGGTGATTTAAATTCAGTGCCAGAGAAAAAGATGGTAATAAATTGATCAGACAGTTTGAACAGCCCTCTAACACCAAACAGCATTTTCCAAACATAGTTTTTTTTCCTATTTTCCTGATAAATTTCTTCACACATAATCATGATTTTGAGGTGAAACTCCCTAGCCTGGAATCAGCTCCATTACAAATCTGTGCCATGGCATTCAAGGACTCTCTCAAATATTGTCTAGTTCCTTGTCAACTCAAATATTCTGAAATGTAGTCCATCACCCAACAGACAAGGCAGGCTGAGAATCTTCTGCAGACAGCAAGATTTGGATCTTTTTTCTTGTATGCTTTGCATATTCTTTGATGCAACTAAAGGAAGTAACTTCCTTAATAAACATTCTGAAAACCATATTATGGGTTTCTGGTACTCCAGGTGCAAAGTGTTGTATCTCACAGAATCACAGTATTAACTCAGTTGGAAAAGACCTCTGAGATCATCAAGTCCAACCTCTTACCAAGCACCAGCTCATGAACTAAACCATGGCATTGAGTGCCACATCCAGTTTTTTTTTCAACCACTTCCAGGGTCAGTGACTCCACCACCTCCCTGGGTAGCCCATTCCAGTGGCCAATCACTCTTTCTGGGAAGAATTTTTTCCTTATATTCAACCTAAAATTCCCTTGATGCAGCTCGAGACTGTGTCCTTTCATTCTGTCCCTGGTTTCCTGGGAGAAGAGAGGGACCCCTGCCTGGCTGCACTTTCCTGTCAGGGAGTTGTAGGGAGTGAAAAGGTCCCACTTGAACCTCCTCTTCTCCAGGTTGTACACCCCCATCTCCCTCAGCAGCTCTTCATACAAATGGTGTTCCAGACCCTTCAACAGCCTTGTTCCCCTTTTCTGGACATGTTCAAGTATCTCAACATCTTTCTTAAACTGAGGGGCGCAAAACTGGAATCAGTAGTCGAGGTGTGGTCTTATCAGTGCTAATCACAGGGGAAAGATAACTTCTCTTGTTGTGTCACAATAAACACTTGATTCCATGAGGTTCTGCAGTGTCCAAGGGTCCCTTTGATTTCATGAGAGTCCAGGCTGTCACAATGGCCCCTTGGTTCCGTGCATTTCTGTCATGTCACAATGGTCCCTCGATTCCATGAGATTCTGCAGTGTCACAAGAGCTCTGTGATTCCATGTGTTCTCACCATGACAGAATGGCCCCTGGATTCCGTGAGGATTTACAGTGTCACCATGACCCCTTGGGTCCATGAGGTTTTGCAGTGTCACTATGGTCCCTTCACTCCAAAAGATTCTGTAATTTCAAAATGGCTCCTTAACTCCAAGAGATTCCAAAATATCACAATGACCTCTTCACTCTATGAAGTTCCACAGTGTCACAATAATTCCTCAACTCCATGATTTTCCACTGTGTCACAGCGGCAAAGGGATTCCATGAGGTTCTTACATGTCACAATGGCCCTGTTTCCTTCCATGTATTTCCATGATGTCACAACGGATCCTGGATTCTGTGAGGTTTTACACTTTCACCATGGCACGTGGAGCTCATGACGTTCCATAGTGTCCTACAGTTCCTTTGGCTCCTTGAAGGCTAGGAGGTTCTGAATGGACATTTGATTCCATTAGGTTCTGCAGTTTCAAGAGGTCCTTTGGAATTTCATGACCTTCCGGAGTGCCCCTCCTTTGCCTCCTTGACATTCAAGACAGTCATAAAGGTCCCTTGATTCCAGCAGGTTCCACAGTACTCCAGGATCCCTTTGGTTCCGTGGCATTCTACACTGCCATAACACCTTCCCAATTCCATGAGTTTCTACCATGTTGCAGTGGTCTCTTCCTTCAATTATATTCTGCCATGTCCCAATGGCGCTGTTTGGTTCCAGAAGTTTCTGCAGTGTCATAAGCACCCTTAGATTCCATGAGGTTCCACAGTGTCATAATGGTACCTGAATTCCATTAGGCTCCACAGTGTCACAATGGCCCCTATGGATCCATGAGGTTTCGCAGTATCCCAATGGCCTCTTCATTCTCTTCAGTTCTGCCATGTCATAATGGTCCCTTGACTCCAAAAGGTTCTGTAGTGTCACAATGGCTCCTTGGCTCCAGGAGATTCTACCGTGTCACAATGACCTCCTCATTCTGTGAAGTTCCACAGTGTCATAATAATCCGTTGACTCCATGATTTTTCCTCATGTCACAATGGCCTTGCAATTCTGTGAGGTTTTCCAGTGTCACAACAGTCTCTGGATTCCATGCAGTTCCACAGCGTTGCAACGGTCCCACCTGGTTCCATGTGTTTCCACAGTGTCATAATAGGCTGTGAATTCCTTGAGCTTCCACACTTTCACACTGGCCCCAAGAATTTCCTGGTGTTCCCAGCTGCCGCACAGTTGCTTTGGCCCTTTGAGGTCCAGGAATGTCATAATGGATGTTATAAAAGTTATAATTTATGGGAAAAATAACCACTCCTTTTTTTTAGTGGTTGATACAATTTTATTTAGTAAGCGGCAAGTGAGCAAAATACAGCGCTGGGCGAGTGGGGGAGTCAACACTCTACCCTCAGCTCGCAAAGTGAGTTCTTGCATCCCTGTTTTTTTACATGCTAGCTTCTTCGCATCGGAAGACAGTTAACAGTCTTTGTGTCCTGTGGGTTTATCTTCTTGCAAACTGTGCAAGTTTTATTTAGTATTTAGCAACTATGTGTCATTAAGCCAGCAGTTCCCATTCTTTTAGCCTAACAGGATATTTTAGCCACATCCATCTCTTCTCCCTTAAGATTTGGTTAACAAACATCGTATTTTATTACAATGGACACTTGATTCCATGGGGTTCTGCAGTGCTCCAGGGTCCCTTTGATTTTATGAGGTTTCAGACTGTCATGAAGCAAGAGAAGGCATTTCCTTGTATCTTTGTATTTTTTCCTTTCTAGTATTAAAGTATATTTTGTTGATTTAAAATTAAAAGCACTAATATATTTTACTTAAAGGTCTCTTAAAGACCTCTTTGTGCTCACTCAAAACTACAGGGAAAATACTTTAGTTTGGTACAATTAGAAAATCCTGTACATCCTGCATTTTGATCTCATATTTCTTTCAGATGAAAATACATATTTATAATGAGAAAACAATGTGAAACAAAGAAACAATAGAAAGCACTACAAAGTAAAAAAAATACAAATGAAAACAAATACTGGATATAGCACAGATTTCCTTTGCACGCCCCATATTGCAGCTTCAGAACTTAGCGACGTGACTTTTAGGGATGAAGTAGGCCCCTTTTTGCAACTGCTCATGTGTAACCTGCCACTGCGGCGGCAGCTGTGGTGGCGGTGGTGATGGCTGCAGTGCTGGCGCCGCTCCCCTGTAGCAGCCACTGTGCTGTTATGCAGCTGTGTCCCTGGCCGAACCAAAACCAGATTTTTCCCAGTGTGGGGTGGCTGTGGGCACCGGGAAGGGCTGACACGAACACTGATACACAGCAACACAGTGCCCAAACAGTGCTAGGGCCGCATGAGGGTGGAGGGCAAATGTGTATATTTATGAGCTGCCATTCAACTTGGGAGTAGGGCTTCACAGAACTCAATTAAGACCGTGGGTCCGCAATATAGGAGACCCGACTGTATTTCCTCTAATTCCTCTAATATGTATTTAAATTAGACAGCCCTTCCCTCCCCTCCCCTCCCATGCCCCTCCCCTGCCCCTCCCCTCCCATGTCCCTCCCCTGCTGTCCCCGGTAGTTTTTGTCGTTATTTGCATAAGAGTTGATAGGAAAAGCCTTTGTTCCTTTTTTTTTTCTGAAAATATTTTTATCCATTTCTACCCTTGCTTTCTCCTTGAAGTTTTTATTCATACTTCCCTGAGCTCTACAAATTTTGTTTTGGTAGGTTTCTATATAACTCTTTATTATGAGCCACTCATCCCTGAAAATAGGAATGTTTTTGTTTTCTGAGTCTATCTTTACATGATTTTATTATTTCCTTTTTAAATGCAGATACCTATTGTAATCAGTACCAGCTCAGATAAGTATGTACTGTGTTTTACACATTTCAACCAGTATTAAAGTCATATGCCTTCCAAGAAGTTTTATGAAGGACCAACTCTCCTTTATGGGTCAGAGCTACTTGAAAACATTCAAGCACTACTGAGCCTTAATCACCCTGGGTACTTTCCAATCACCTTTATGTCTAGCTCATCTCTCTTTTTCTATCTACATGACACAGAAAATATATTTAATAAATACTGTATTGCTGAGAAGCATGAAGAGGACACTGATCTATGAGCCTGGGAAGAAGCTACTAGAGGGAAGATCTCCAAATATTTGTTGCTGTCCCTCAAGCTTAGGGCATTTGTCAGAACACAGTTGGTGTGTTGAAAAAGACTTGAATGTTAAGAAAAAAAAACACAGAGAGGCTCTAGCGTAAACAGAAATAGCAGCTGAATAATCCAGGAGAGACAGCAGGCCTAGAGTTAAGAGAAGAAAAAAGGGAGAATGCCTGCAAGAAGATAGGAAAACAAAGAAGGAGAAGCATACATGAGTTCTCTTTCTTCCTTCTTTGCCTTGAAACTGCAGACATCATTGATGATGCATTAATGAGTTCCTTTATTGTAAGGGTTATATTAAAATACATTATTAATATATTAAAAATTTTAAACAGAAACTCACCAGAATATAATCACATTGTAGTTGCTTCCTTTGAAGTCACCGTACTCAACTGTCTCTGCCCTTTTTTATTAAAAAATTCTTCATGCATCTGCAGGTCTGCTCCAAAATACTAATGTCCCAGTCTGAGCACCTTGGTACTTACTGCAGCCTAAGTACAAGAGAGTTCTAGAATCTAGACATCATCTTTAAAGTATTTATTTTAGCAATATATTGGGTTTGCGTGGAAAGGTTTTGATAGCAAGGGAGCTGCAGGTGTGACTTCTGTGAGGAGACACCAGAAGCTGCCACCATGACAGACAAAACCAGCTTTAGCTGTCTCTGACACAGACCTACACCTGCCCAAAGCAGAGGAAAAAGTAATGTTGATAGTAACTCTGTGATAGCGTATTTAAGAAAGTGTAAAAACCACTGTGCAGCACCTGTGAGATAAGAACAAGAATATGTGACAGAAACAGCCCTGGAGATATCAAGGCCAGAGGACTGGGAGGAGGTGCTCCAGGTGTCAGAGCAGAGATTCCACTGCAGCCTCTAGTGCAGACCTTGGTGAGACAGGCTGTGCCACTGCAGCCAACAGAGGTCCATGGTGGAGCAGACATCCATCTGCAGCCTGTGGAGGACCCCATGCTGGAACAGGTGGATGCTTGAGGAAGGTTGTGAGCCAGTGGGAAGCCCACATTGAAGCAGGCTCCTGACAGAACATGTGGATCTGTGGAGAGAGGAGACCATGCTGGAGCAGGTTTGCTGGTAGGACTTGTGACCCTGCGGGAAACTGGAGCAACCTATTCTTGAGAAATTGTACCCTGTGGAAGGGAGAGTTTGTGAAGAACTGCAGATCATAGTAAGGATATTTGTTGGAGAACGTCATTAAGGACTGTCTCCTGTGGACAGGATCCCATTCTGGACCAGGGAAAAAGCATGAGAAGGAAGGAACAGCACAGAGAAATCATTATGAACTGATCACAATCCCTGTTTCCCACCCCACTGGGCTACTCAAGGGGAGGAAGTAGAGAAATCCAAAGTAAGGTTCAATTTGGGAAAAATTAAGTGTAAGGGGAAGGTGATTTTATTTCTCACGATTCTACANCCGCCGTGGAAGTACGACAAGCGCACGTGGTGGCTTCAGCCGTGCTGGCACAGGGCTGTGCCAGTGGCGCGGGGCTGGGCCACTGCAGGCACAAGCACTGGGGCTGGGCTGGCACGAGCTCTGGGGCCAGGGGGGGCGGCTGCAGGGGGAGCAGTAGTGCAGGGTTTGGGCTGCGAGCACACACGGTCGCAGCAGCCACTGAGAAACGGTTCCCTTTTCTCCCCTGTGCTGAGAGAGCCCATGCGAAGGAGCAGAAAGGTGTCTGCAGCACTCTGGAATGCCAGGGAGTGGGGCAATGGGCGTGGCCTGCATGCATATTAATGACCTGCATGTCTTTGTGAGTTTGACATTCTGTGAG
>WEKX01000478.1:50836-61254 GCA_013390025.1 Pitta sordida
GGGCGTGCAGTTTCTCCAGCTCTCAATGGCATTTTGAGCCCTGTGGCACCATGCCCCTGTGTCCCTGACCCGGTCCTGTGTGTCTCCTGTATGCTCTGCTGAGACCCAGCGCAGCACTGCCACAAGACATGCCATTCTTTGTAGCTCAAAGCCCAGTCAAAGCCTGGGCAGCGCTGCCTCTGACGGTAGTAGTGGATGTTAAAGGGAAAGAAACTGTGATACAGGTGCCCCCCCTGCCATAAGTGGCACGGGGTGTCGCAGTGTTGCAAGGTTAAGGTTTTTCCAGGCTCCAAGAATGCCGACCAGAGCTCAGGGACATCCCTTCCCCACCGCAGAGGCAGGGCGAGCACACGCGGGCCGGCGTGCGGCGCTAGAACCGGGGCCGGGCCGGGGGGTTGGAGGTGGGAGCTGCGGCATGGGGTTTGGGCTGTGAGCACACACAGTCGCAGCAGCAGCTCAGAAATGGTTCCCTTTGCTCGCCTGTGACAAGAGAGACCATGGGAAGGAGAAGAAAATTGTCCTCAGTGCTATGGAGTTCTGGGGGTGGAGCAATGGGCGTGGCCTGCATGCATATTAATGACCTGCACTTCTTTGTGAGTTTAGCATTTCGCGAGGCTTGTGGTCTGTCCCGTTCCTCACGAAGGACGGGGTATAACTGCACATACTTATGGGACTACCAAACCTGCAGTTGTCATAATCTGCTGAAGCTGCAAAGCGCAAAGTGAAAGCGGCAAAGCAAAAGATGCCTCTGTGACAATGCAACTTCAGGTGCAAACTTGCATTGCCACTAGTGCAACCACAACAGGAAATCATTAGTGAGCAGTTGCTTCTAAACAACAGAGTGAAATACCAGAAGGAAAAACTTTTGGCTTTGTTTATTTTTCCTCTTTAAAAGTGAAATATGTATGTTAACAAAAGATGCCTCTGTGACAACCAACCTTAGGTAAGAAGGGCCCTACATAGTTAGGAAGGTAGGCAGTGAAAAAACAGCTTCAACTAAGACAACTATAATTGCTAACATCTACCTCCCCAAAACAGCTATGAATTCCTGAAATTCTTTTCCTTTCTGCTGATATATCTAAAAGAGTTAACTATGATACATAGTACTTTTAAGTGAAGACTGCAGTAAGTGAGTAAGCTCAGTTTAGTAATATTTTGGAAGTGGCAGCTCATCCAATTTTCCTTTCATTTGCTCTGCTGAGAAACAAAAGTTACACTTGAATAGAATTGACCCATTCAGAGTCCGATATAGTATCTTTAGGGCATTAGTATCTTGGACTAGGTTCAAAATTTTAATCTGAATGAATAAACTTCTGTAGACACCTTATTAGACAGGGATTTTGAATTTTTTAAGATAGGATACTACACTCTGCATCAGGAGACATGAGAGCTATTTCTATCTGAGCAGCTGGTTTTGTATGTGACTTTGGGATTTGCAGAGTAATGATGAGAAATGCACACATTTAGCAAGCTCACTCCCTTCTGCAATTCAAATGACAAGCACTTTTTATCAGCAGAAGAGACTTCAGTCTTTATACCCCCTTTCTTATACTCTCAAACAAGTAACAACTACTTGAAATGCCTTAGGGTAAAATTTAAATAGAACTTCACACTTAATATATTTTGACTTTGATTTGAAGGTTTTAGTGTTCTTTAAAAATTATTTTGATCTCCTGATTATTGTTTTGTAAGAGATCTACATGATGGGTGCATAGTTGGACTGACAGCCTATTAGATTTCCTTGATCTGAAGGCAACTACTCAGACTAAGCCTAATGGTGCTCACATCAGATCAGATCAGCCTGTTGTGTGTAGGAAGCAAATCAAGTCTCTTGAGAGGCCAAGGCAGCAGTGAGGTTAGTAGAATCATTTGACCAGGACAAGTCCTCCTCACTGGAGAATGCCAGTCAATTTGGTCCTCTGTTCTTCCATAAAGGAGAGTTTTGTCAGAAAACCGTTCACGACGTAGTCCATCTTACCTCCAAAGTAGAAACAGAACCCTTGTTTTCTAGTGAAGAGTGAGGAGCAACATGATGATAAACCCATGCAACTGCTGTCACCAACTGGTAGTCTTACTATGGAAGTCAAACTGCAGATTTAGTCAGGCTGCATAAACATTTCAGGAAAGCACATCAATACCAAATCTTTTAAAGATGGTTGTGTAACTTCCTTTCCAGAAGTGTTTTGGCTTTTTTTACTTTCAGGATAATAAAAGTGTGAATGATTTCTCACTTTATACACAGGATTAAATGCTTAATAAGCTGAACAATTTTCAACTAAATTCTTCTAATTACCAACTTCAGTTTATTTTTTATTTGCTAGCCTTGCTATGGAAAATAGAATTTATAAAATTGCAATAAAACACTGGAAAGTCTGATTCCTTGTATTGTTTTTCATGGGCTTAATGGTAATGGCTTGTCATTTTTTAATGGCTATGAAACACATATTCCAGAAAAATAACAAAATAAATGCAGAGCTTTTTTTAATTGGGATTTTACATATCTCATATCTCTCAGGACAAATGGAAAGGTATTCCAGGCTACAAAAATGTGTGTGACGCTCACAGGACTAGGTCCATCAAATGTGGGATTTTTTATATAAATGTCAAAAAGTTAATTTGAACAGGGTCTGCCTCAGAAAGATGTTTTCTGATAAAAATGTTTTATTCTAAAATCAAAAGAAATGCAACATGCTCCAGAAAAAAAATGCAGGGAAGGAGTTAAAAACAATCTTTCCAAAATAGTAATTTTGAAAGAAAAAATTAAGGAATTACTAAAGGGAGTAAGAATAGCCAATCTCACGATGACCATTTCAGTCATACACTTAATAGAGACTTTACCAGAATACTTACATGCAGATGTAATTGAGAAAATCTTACACCTGGTGACTGACGATCTACCTACTAACAAGAATCTGATGATTCTTGGCTATTTTGATTTCAATTATTATGGCAATAAAATGGGTTAATCAAAATCTAAAATAAGACAGTGATATGTAAATTATCTTAAAAAACAACATAATAGAGATACAATAGAAAATCACAGCGGAGAAATACTGCATGCGTACTTTAAAATCTAGAATATAAGGGGAAAATTCATGAGAGTAATTAAAGTTCTCATTAGAATCCCATTATAAGGAATAAGAGGAAAAAACCTCTTTATTTCTCCAGAGACCATTTTAGCAATATGAAATGACGAAAAAAGGCTTAGTATCAAATCATTTGTGTCTCTTTCCCTTTCAAGCACATACACAATGAATTGGATTGCATTTCATGTGGTAATAAGACATTAGCTAAAGCACAGCAAACACTTAACTGTTCATAGTTTGTTTCTAACAAAAAGACAGAGGGCTGATGGTTGTGAACATACACATTTCTGTGCCTCCATGAAAGTGGGCTAAGTTGAATCAGCCTGGGTGACTTTTTGCACCCCAACACTAGACGCTGCACTGCGGTGCGCAGAGGAATCCAGCCATGTTCATGTCCATGGGAGAGGGACTGCTTTCCCAGTGAAAGGACATGGAGGGGCTGAGACTGTGTCACGGTCCACCCGATTTGGCTGGACACATGATGGTTCATTTGTTGTGATCTCAAAATGCAAAAGAAAATTCCAAGAGGGGAGTTTAGATTTGATCAAAGAGTGAAACTTTATTATGTGCGCGTAAAGGAGCAGTGCAATAGATGGAAGTGTGACAGGAAAAGGTAAAGAGAAGAGAGAAGAAAAAGAGTAAGTAGCTACCACCAGATGATGAGTCCTCAAGGTATCCCTATAGAACATTGTGGTTCTTTGGTGCGGAAAGCTTCCAAAATCCAGTTGCCAGAAAGTCATCTTTATATTAAGTGTTATACCTCACCCCTCCTCCTCACCCCTCCAAAAGTCCCATGGACTTTTGTCAATCTCTGCCTTTCTCTACTACACATGTCCAAGGAGGAGTGTCCGAGGTGTGGCCAGTCCTCAGAGGAGAGCGGCCTTGTGCCAGGAGGTGTGCTTTCGTGCTGCAATAAACAAATCAATCTTCTCAGACAGCAGCTATGTGTGTTCGCTGATTCCAGAGAACAGGCACAGCATGCCTCGTTCCATTCCCCCAGTAATCAGAGAAGGGTATGGCATACTTTGTACCACACTGTTCATTGTTCTGGGGTATCTGCACCTTGGTTTCCATAGGAACCACATTCCAGTCTCAATCCAGGGAGCAGCACCTGGCAGCCACTGCGTCTCAAGCAGGTAGGCCGATGCAAACTTTCGTCAAGATCTTAACCTAAGTTTTTCAGGGTACCTATACTGTCCAAGTCCCTGATGACAATGTTGAGACAATATTCCTCTTCTGACCTCTGGCAGCACTGCCGTCAGAATGCACAAACTTTCTCAATCCAGCCCTGCCAAAGAAGCACTTGTTGTGCTCTCAGTGTAGCATGCATATAGCAAAAAAAGCAATGCTCGCGGCATCAGCTTGATGCTGCCAGCAGGGACAGTGGGCGAAGGGCTTGGGGTCTGGTCAAGGCCACTCTGCCTGTGAGGCTCTCGGCATCTCCTCACACTATGTGATGGGTCAGGAGAGCATTGCCGCCACTGAGACTCCATGGCCGCCCAAGATGGCAGCTGATGAATTGGTAAAAAAAAGCAAGATGTGTTTAAAACTGAGGGAGTGCGAGGGCTCATGCCGGGCTCTGCACTTGCCACCATGCTCCACTTGAGCACTCAGAGTGGAGCTTGCCGCTGGGCTGTAGCAAGTCACCCTCCACTGGGCACGGGCACATGGGAGATGTTGTTGCTGCTGCCACTGCCACCGCCTGTCCCAGGTTCAGCTTGCAAGCTTGAAAGCAAGACCAGGCCAATCTGCCTGATATGAAACATCTGCTCAGTTTGGCTCAGCCTGTGTTTAGTGGGGGGTGAATTCTGGCACTGGTGGGTGGATACAGACACTGCTTGCAGTTGGAGGGGTGGGGAGGATGGATCCTGGTGATCCTGGCAGTGGTCTCAGGGCCTGTAAGGGTCCCTACTCCCTGTCTTTGCTGGGACTGAGCCCGGTCGTTGCCCGCTCCAGCTTCAGCTGACTCTCCGGCCAGCATTCTGGCATCCATGTTGCCATGGTGATGGGCTGCAGCCATGTTTAAACACAGCTCAGTAGCTTGACGTTCTGGCAAGGCTGTTCCTAGGACAGGAACAGGTGATCCCAGCAGTGAGGTGGAAGCTGGAAGCCTCCTGCAGGTGCCAAAGCTGCTTGTGTGATGCAGCTCACTCTGGTGCTGGCAGTGGTCGTATTTGCAACAGCTGCCTCTCTGCCCCTACCAGCCATGACTGGAAGTCTTGATCCCTACCCCCTGTGCTGCTGCTCGGAGCCCATGCCCCACCTTCCAGGAGCCTGGCTGCCTGTTGACTGCCCCTGGGTTGGGGTTAGAGCTGCGCCTGGAGCAGGGCCAAGGCCCTCTATGCTGCATTTCTTGCTGCAGTGCCACAGACACCCATGCCAGGGAGGGAACACCGCTGGGAAGTGCAAGAAGTTCAGCACAGTGGCAGCTCTTCAGCCCGCTCCAGCTGCCACACCAGTGGCAGCAGAAGTCTGAGACTCCCTGCTGTGGCACTGTGGCCACAAGGAACCCTTCCTCCTGATTCCCAGGGACTCCTCGGGTGGGGACGGGGCAGAGAAGACCCCTATCACTCCGCTGACCAGTCACACAGTGCTAGGAGCTTTTGGGAATGTCCTGCAGCTGCTCCATAGCTGGGCGATGCAGTCTAATGAGTGGGGCTTAAATGCATATTAATGAGCTCATTACTTTAGTGGATTACAAGTTTCACACAAGGGGAAGGAGACCCACGGTCCCATGAAAGTCAAGGAATGACTGTATATTTCTGCTATACTTTTTATTTCCTCTTTCTCATTTTTCCTATCCATCAATTTTTGTTTACAGTCATATCTCAGTTATTGGCATTGTCATATTCGCGTCTTCTATTCACGGAAATTTTTCCCACAGTACTTACTCAGTTATTAACAGAGTGGTGCAGTCTCACACCGCTGTGGTGGGTGGCCCCAGACCTGGCTGGCCCTGCCAGGAGTCCAGAAGTCCTTAGCTGTAACACTGGAATCCACATGGGGCCCGTTCTGGTCAATCGAGCTGCAGCAGTCAGCTTAGACTTGCCAGCGCATATGCACGCATGGGCAAATGTAGATATTCATAACCTCAGGTGGAACACTCCTGCTAGTGCTAGCTGCTGTTGTTAAAGGGAAAAAACCCCACTCCCACACTCTTTGCTGCCATAAGGAGCCTGGGATGATGTAGTGTTCCAAAGTTGCCATATTTCTGGCAACATTTTGCCATATTAATGTCCGACCCATATTCACTGATTCAAGGTTCTGCGAGACCCGTGGGAGACCCATAATCTGCGAATACATAGGGATGACTGTATATACTACAATGAATGCCTGAACATAGGAATGACCATGAAACATCATACATATTTTCTACCATGACTGGCTCAAGGAACTTGACAAAAATTTAAAATAGGCAGAGTAATCTGAAGAAGCTTCTTGTTCTTACTGACCCCCAAGAATTACAGCACAAGTCGAAATTGAAGGAAACAATAAATATCCCTTTAAAAGTTGCTAACAACATTGAGCAGTCTCCTGATTAATACATTTCCTTTATTTTAAATTTTTGTGTGTGTGAATTAATTATTTTCATTAGCAAAGCATTTTATGATTTTGTTAATACAGCAATCCCTTGAATTCTGCACAGGATCAGTTCCAGGAAGATGCCACAATAAGTGAAAATATCAGTACATAGGGTAAATACATCAAATAAGGTAAAGTCAGTAAGTATGGTGAAGCTGGTAAATCCAGAGGGAAAAAGCCTTGTTATGTATTGAAGCTGCGAATGGTGAAATGTAAAGCATTGAGGGATTACTGTGCTATACTATATAAACAACTGTCTTGCTTTTTCAGATTCGTATTTTTTCACTCTGAAACAGTGCCTGTTATTTGTGATTATATCAGGAAACCCAAAGGTTTATAATTTAATATTACTCTCTATGACATATGTATCTAAACCTTTTTGCTGTCTTATGTGGATTCTTTCTTCTCTTCAACTTCCTCTGCTTGTCACATCCTCTTTTAAAGTATATTTTTGTTATGGATAGTATTCTTGAAAGGATATTGATTTAAATAGTGGTGTTACATTGTCTATTCCTTCATAATTCAAGTTGTAACATACTGCAATGTGACACATTACTTTTTATGATTTCAGTACCCCATTAACAATTACCTCTGCTAAGAAATCTGTAGGATGGTTAGTGTTCTACTGGTTAATTTAGATATGGTTAATTTAGAAAGCTGCATTGCACACCACATTTTCCAGGTAGTTTGCTCCAGCATGAAAAGCACTGATAAATTTTGCTGTTCTGCTACTCATTCATCTCCTTCATCTATTTGTCTAGTTCATCTAGTTTCAGAGGGACCTTGAAGTTCTTCATGGTTCTCCTTAGAGTCAAATAACAGAATTTTTTCCCTGTACCTCTCAAATTTCAGTTTCATTGCCCTCCCTTCTAGTTCACTAGTAAGAATAAGTGAATCTTCCAGTTAATAATTTTTTCCCTTTTTTCTATAATGAGAGAAGTTGGTATTATATTGAACTTCTTTTTTTTCTTAGTTTTTTTTGTTTGTTTGTTTGTTTGTTNAACTCAGCTAAGTTTAATACTATGGTGCCTAATGTTCCACTGTTCTTATACCAGTCGGATTCAATATGACTTTTAAAATCCACAACAATTTAATTTTGTGAGGAAAGTTTGGACAACTACATGATGAATTCCTTTAAATAGCTAATGTGTTTCAAAGTATTTAACAAGTGTTTGAAAATATTTTGACAGATACTAATCCTAAAATATTGCCTGCTTTTTCAGGTTAAAGAGCATTTTGCTTCTTATGAGATGCATACCTCAGGATTAGCTACTGTTGTTATTAATCTTAAATGTCAGAGCTACTTTATATTTTTTAGGGTTAGAAAAGATAATTAATTTTTTAAAGTTATACTGCATTTAACACTGTCTATCACTGCAAGTGATAAATGTTTCTCAGTTACAGATAGTTGAGACAATTAGTTGACTAACTGAAAGAGGTACAAATGAACTCAGGAAGAATGATCTTCATGATGTAGGGCTCCTCTTCTCCAAATGTCCAAAAACCATTATAGTAACAGAAAATTCTTCCATATTCACCTTTTCTTTAGAAAAGTCACTAAAATGTCAAAAAAAATCTTTTTCATTACCTAAGCTCACACTTCCAGCTATTTAGTTTAATTCTATATGCCTCTTTAAAAAATTGAAAATTATTTGTTCTTATTATTGTTACCATTATTATTTTATTGTTGTTAATTGTTATTATTTATTTATTAAAATCCTTGATTTTAAAACAGCTGTTCTATGGGTAATCTGAGAGCGGTAAATTATTGAGATTTTAAAGCTGAAAAATGGCTGTTTTATAAATTTATCTTCCCTCAAAGTTTCACAACAATATTCCCTCAAAGTTTCACAACAATTTTCCCTCAAAGTTTCACAACAATATTTTATGTTCAAGTTTCCATGTACTGTGAACTTATCAGAGAAACCCTTTAAAGAAATTCCTTAAGAAAAATCACATCTCAGACTAGGTAACAATGTACGCGCTTTGAAACAGAGTTAGAAATCATATTTCTAATACCTTTGGTTTAATGAGATGGATAAATTTCTTCTTATTAGAACTTCTACAGAACTTTTGGCCAACATTTTGAATCTTAAGTATTTGCACTGCTTACAACACTGGTCTTGTTTTTTTCTTAATCTTCTTTACTATTTTGTTCCGTGTAAAACCTTAATTTAATTCTTGATGCTTTCTATTCACCGCTTAGAAATGAAGCTGTTTGATATGAAGCAGTACTTAGTTTCTGTGACACTAGCTATCACTTGCTAATTTGCATACTGTGAAGGGCTGCTTGTTTACAGAGACCTTACACAGCCTTGGAAAGCAGGGAGAGATTTAACAATAACTAGCTTTATAAGGGTGCAACTATGAATTTCAACAACCCTGGACATGTTATTTTATAATGGCTTCCCTAATGAGCACTTTCTTTTTGCTATTGAGTGTTCTTAACTCTTTTGTTTGTTTTTTGTCTTGGTTTTTAAGTTTAAGTGACCATTAGGTGTACTGATTGATAGGAAACTCAATATGAGCCAGCAGTGTGCCCAGGTGGCTAAGAAGGCCAAAGGCATCCTGGCCTGCATGTTAGATGGTGAGTTGGACTAGATGATCCTTGTGGGTCCCTTCNGTTTCTATTTCTGTTTCTATGCAATAAGGAAAAAATTGGAGCGTTGTAGTTTTGAGGTTTCGTACATTTCATTTGTTATGCATGAAGTTACAGGAAACTTTCTATAGCATGTAAGGCTCTAGTAACATCACTGTTATATATCAGAAAACAGCAGATGTCATAGTAATCTTAAAAAAATCTTGAATAAAAACTAGCGTAAAAAGTCATTTAACTTCTCAGCAGTATTCTTATCTTCCCTCATTGCTTTGTGGGGATTTAAAAGATCTGTTGGTTCTATTACAGTTGTCCTCCTTCAAATGTATTTTCATGACTTCTGGGTATTGCTTTTAAAACTCTTTATTTTTTTTCCTCCAAAATCCATTTTTACCCTCCTAATTTCCCTATTCCTTCATTGTTGCTATGTCCTTGATTATTGATCAGCTTTGCTAAGGTCAATCTTTGAAAATGCAGAGAATTTGAATGGTTAAACCAAGATCTTCCTAACTTGTCTCCTCTAGCCTTCAATGTGCCATGTTTTGGTTTGCCACCAGCTTCTGTGGTACTAAGTTATAAAATTCTCAGAAGACTCATACAATAAAACTTGGTAAAAAAAAAGAAAATTTAAAGCACTCATGTCTTCATGGAGGTTCCTCATGTCACAGTATCACAGTGTTGATAAGGCTGGAAAAGACAGAATCACAGAATCAGTAAGGTTGGAAAAGACCTTAGAGATCATCAAGTCCAACCTATCCCCTATTACCTAATCTAATCTAGTCAAACCTGTTACCTAACCTAACCTAACCTGTTGCCATCCTACTACCAACACACCATCCTACCTATAACACACTATCCTAATATCTAGGTCATGTCACCAAGTACATCATCCAACCTTTTCTTAGAGGCCTCTAGGGACGGGGACTCCACCACCTCCTTGGGCAGCCCATTCCACTAAGGGATCACCCTCTCTGTGAAAAAGTTCCTTCTAATGTCCAGTCTAAATCTCCCCTGACGCAGTTTAAGACTGTGTCCTCTTGTTCTATCACTTGTAGCCAGAGAGAAGAGACCAACACCCAGCTGGATACAACTCTCTTTCAGGTAGTTGTAGAGAGTGATAAGGTCTCCCCTCAGCCTCCTCTTCTCCAGACTGA
>WEKX01000478.1:62094-76950 GCA_013390025.1 Pitta sordida
CCCCAGCTTAGTATCATCTGCAAACTTGCTGATGATGGATTGAATTCCCTCGTCCATGTCATCGATAAATATGTTGAACTAAAATGTCAAAAAAAATCTTTTTCATTACCTAAGCTCACACTTCCAGCTATTTAGTTTAATTCTATATGCCTCTTTAAAAAATTGAAAATTATTTGTTCTTATTATTGTTACCATTATTATTTTATTGTTGTTAATTGTTATTATTTATTTATTAAAATCCTTGATTTTAAAACAGCTGTTCTATGGGTAATCTGAGAGCAGTAAATTATTGAGATTTTAAAGCTGAAAAATGGCTGTTTTATAAATTTATCTTCCCTCAAAGTTTCACAACAATTTTCCCTCAAAGTTTCACAACAATATTTTATGTTCAAGTTTCCATGTACTGTGAACTTATCAGAGAAACCCTTTAAAGAAATTCCTTAAGAAAAATCACATCTCAGACTAGGTAACAATGTACGCGCTTTGAAACAGAGTTAGAAATCATATTTCTAATACCTTTGGTTTAATGAGATGGATAAATTTCTTCTTATTAGAACTTCTACAGAACTTTTGGCCAACATTTTGAATCTTAAGTATTTGCACTGCTTACAACACTGGTCTTGTTTTTTTCTTAATCTTCTTTACTATTTTGTTCCGTGTAAAACCTTAATTTAATTCTTGATGCTTTCTATTCACCGCTTAGAAATGAAGCTGTTTGATATGAAGCAGTACTTAGTTTCTGTGACACTAGCTATCACTTGCTAATTTGCATACTGTGAAGGGCTGCTTGTTTACAGAGACCTTACACAGCCTTGGGAAGCAGGGAGAGATTTAACAATAACTAGCTTTATAAGGGTGCAACTATGAATTTCAACAACCCTGGACATGTTATTTTATAATGGCTTCCCTAATGAGCACTTTCTTTTTGCTATTGAGTGTTCTTAACTCTTTTGTTTGTTTTTTGTCTTGGTTTTTAAGTTTAAGTGACCATTAGGTGTACTGATTGATAGGAAACTCAATATGAGCCAGCAGTGTGCCCAGGTGGCTAAGAAGGCCAATGGCATCCTGGCCTGCATGTTAGATGGTGAGTTGGACTAGATGATCCTTGTGGGTCCCTTCCAACTCATAATATTCTGTGATTCTGTGATTCTGTGATTATTGTAACAGCTTGTTCATCAACTTGAGATCTCTACAAATTCCTATATAAATATCAGTTTTATTTCTCCTTTCTGATGTTAAAAAAACTGGAAATAGCAAAGAAGTATTCATTACTTTGGTATTTTACTTGTTATCCAAAACAAGCAGGTGAAGGAATAAATTATAGGGAAAGTATACTTTAAAAACGTTTAAGCAGTGATGAGTCTGAAAAAACAGATTCAGTTTAAATTTAAAATGAATAGTGGAATTGTTTCTTTATCCAAATCAATTGCTCCATATTCACAGGTTCCCAGCTTATTCTGAGTTGGAAGGGACCCACAGGATCATTTAGTCCAACTCCCAAGCGAACGCCCACCCAGGGATTTGGCCCACAAGCATGCAAGCATAGGCACCACGCTCAGTCCATCCAAGCCTCCTGCCAACTAGACCATGCCACTAAGCTCCGCATCGAGTCTTCTCTTAAACACCTAAAGCATTACTTACAACCTAACAAAAAATAAACAAAACCACTTAAGAAATAATAAGTATTAACTATTGGAATTCCAGCCTGGGTGGGGTCAGTCCCTCTCTACTCAATAACTTCCTGCTTTTTACAAGGTTCCTATGATCAGATCCCATAGATGCTTTTATTTAACCAGAGCCTTTTGAATGTTCACTGAAGGAAAACTGTACAGTTACTACTTTCCCCATGGCTTCATCTGCCAGCTGCCCACTCCTTTTAGGACAACTTGCACATTGTAGTGCAAGTGGATGCAGTCAGAATGCACATCATTGCAGTTTACTTATAAATTTTCAGAATACCTCAATTTTGGAAATGAAAGGATCACAATTTCTTTGAGATGATTGAACTTTTATTTTCCTTGTTGACTGTTTGCATCCTGGATGCTATTTAGTTAATTTCTCCAACATGCTTGTTCAGGCAGCTACATTTCATTCTTCAATTTTAATAAAAAATATACAAATACGATTAGAACAGGGTTATATGTCACTAACTGAAAGGCTATACAATGAGGTTGGATGTGACAAACACTTTTCAACATGCCAGGAATGTTTTGTTCAGACCTAC
This sequence comes from Pitta sordida, assembly GCA_013390025.1. NCBI lineage: Eukaryota > Metazoa > Chordata > Aves > Passeriformes > Pittidae > Pitta > Pitta sordida. The sequence goes on from WEKX01000478.1 coordinate 64,319, forward strand.
CCAATGGCAAAGACACATCTTCTCATATATTAATGTAAGTTGAACTTAATATTGTATATTGATATTATTAAGTATAGGTCGCTTTCAGTGCAAAAGTGGGACAGAGTTTTTTGCCTACCACAGAGACAATACTGAAACATTGAAAAGACAACTTTTAAAGTTTTTTCTCCTTAGTTGCTTTTCTGAATTTGTCATCTAATGGCTAGCTGGGACCCTCCTCAGAAAACCTTTCTGTAGCTAAATCTGATGCTCTAATACCACATAGTAATTTTATGTCTTTCTCAGGTGTCTTTTACTGAAATATCCCACAAGTGTTTTGTAGAGGTAATGAGTTACATTTTAGGGACTAACTACTGTGACCAGTTATGGAGCTGAAATGAGAGATGCAGAAAGCAGGGTGAGTAGCCACAGAATGATTCATTGTGAAAGTTAGGAAGAGAGACAGAAAGTTTGGGCTTAAAATGCATATTTAATATAAATCCACAATCAGACTGTTTTAACAGCAGGCATACCTGGCTTTATTTTCTTTTATGTTCCTGTCACATATACAACTTATCCAGATTACCAATTCAACATCAAGAAGTGGCCATTACCTAGGGGAAAAAAAGTCTTATTCTCACTCTGTCTCATAAACATAAATACTTCTATAAAAAGGCTGAAGTATTAAGCTGTGACTTTAATGCTGAAGTTTTGCTGGTGAGTCTGAAGAGTACTTGAACTGAATGTCTGCAGCACTTGGCCAGGTAAAGTTTTATAAATTAGTTTATAATTGCTTTGTTGTTACTAGGTGGGAATAGTAACTGTAATACCCATAACTGAGTCCTTAGAATCTTCCAGGTGCCTACATTAATTTATCTGTATAATACGGTCATACCTCAATGTATTGTGACTTCTCCATTGCAATCTCACTGAATTGCGAAAATTTTCCCTCGTGAAGCTTCCCAGTCGAAGCACGCGCAGTGCCTCTGCTTTACTGAGGGGAGGCACTGACGTTCCCTGTGGGGCAGGACTGGCTCAGCCCCACGGGGAGGGCACGTGGTGCCTCCTGCTCACCATGGCATTTATAGTCCCGTGGCACCATGCCACAGTCCCTGCCCTGCTCCTGTGTGTCTCCATGCCCAGTCCCCCATGCCTGTCAAAGGCTTACCCTCTCTTGCTAGTGCTGCAGAGGTTCTGTGGCATTTATAGTTCTACGGCACCATGCTGCAGTCCCTACCCCACTCCTGTGTGTCTCCATACCTGGTCCTTACCTTGGAAGGCTTACGCTGCAGCATGCATCAGGGTGTGCGGAGAGTTTTAGTCCCGTGCGGGGAAGCATCAGTGCTGCCTGCCCTGGGTATGTCCTGGGTGGCTGCTGAGACCCAGCACAGCACTGCCACAAGTCATGCCATGCTCTGTTACTCTAAGCCCAGCTGGGGGACTGATGCCTGCCGGGCGTGTGGCCACCATGGGCACTCCAGAGGCACTAATTGATACGCAATATTAAACTGTTGAGAAAGTCTGTATAAAAGCTTCCACAGCCACCCACAGATGGGTGCAGCACTTATCGTCCTCCATAGGGCTGGTGACTAGAGTGCAACGTCAGCTTTCCCCCTCTGCCCTGCTGTGTGGAGCGCCTGTGAACTGCGGGCAGTGCCTGTGTGCATGCATCTGTGTGCTACAGTTTCCATGGCTACAGGCGTACAAGGCAATTCAGTCTGTGCCTGGGGACTGCATGTCTAGCGCACCTGGTGATAACACAGCCCTAGGGAAAGTGCCCCACAAAAGTGAGGCTTGGCTAGCAGCAGCAGCAATGGGGCAAGTGCTGTGTGCTGGGACAGTGCAGCAGCAGGACGTGCCCATGCCACCACAGCTGCTGCACCAGGAGCAGCCTTTTCCCGTGCCTTCCCCCCACCACAGCAGGGAGAGTGGTGTTCTGCTGTGTTCATACAGCCAGCACTGCCGCTCTCGCACTCGGGACTGGCAGATGTAAGTATCATAGCCACTGCAGTTAAAGGGAAAGAAACTCTGACACCGGTGTCACCCCAAGCCATAAGGGGCCCCGGGTGTTGCAGTGTTGCAAAGTTAAGGTTTTCCAGGTTCCAAGAGCACTGGTGGCAAGAACCTGTGCCAACCAGAGCCTGGGGACACTCGCCGACCCTGCTCCCCACTGTAGTTCCAGAACTTCCCCATCGTGGAGGCAGTGCAAGCATGTGCAGTGGCAGCAGCCTAGCAGTGGCTATGGAAGCAGCAGCAGCCTAGCAGCAGCTGAGGAAGCAGCAGCGTGGCCAGAGAGAAGCCCAGGGATTCTCCGGGGGTCTCCCCAGGCAGAGAGGGCTCAGAAACACTTCCCTTTGCCCTCCTGTATTGTGAGAATCCATGGGGAGGAGTGGATAATGCTCCCCAGCACTCCTGATTGGGTGGGGGTGGAGCAATGGGCAGGGCCTGCATGACCCACAACTGCTTGTGGATTAGACGGTTCGTCATACCCCTGGGAGATTCGTTCCTTGTGACCAGGGAGGTATGACTGTATTCATATGAGGAAAATAATATCCTTCTTTTAACCAAATAAACTGTTGCAAAAGCTCAGTAAGATTAATATCTGGATGTCCACTGACTTTAGACATGTTGGTCACAATGCACATTCCTAAATGACCGGCTCCTGTTTTTCTCTGGTACTCATGGCCTGAAACTCAAATCAAAGTCAGTGGGAAGTAAGTTAAAATGTATGAAAATGAAGTCATGTGACTAAAAAGTTGAGCACAGAAAGGCTCCTGGATGGCAGGAAACTAAGCAATCAAATCTTAAAATGAGATAACTAAAGCCAAAAGAGAGATTCAGAGATATATAAAAGATTGTGTTGCCTGGAGCTATTAGTCTATACTGTTCCATTACTAATTCTAAAACTAGACATGATTACACACTGAAATGGTGTAATACACCTGTATGGCGCTTTTTAATTTTGGGGCTTTTCATTATCCAGAGCTTAGACTTGTATAAAAGGAAAATCAATGGAAATGTGAAAATGTCCAGAGCCATTTGCCAGAAAACCTGACGTGCTTATGTGACACAACTATGTTAAGTTCCCGACCTACTGATTTCCACAATATAATAGCAAATGCCGGTGAAGGAACATGTGAATATATATAAAAGATTGTGTGAATCTGGTAATGTCCACAAATTTATTTTATTTTATTTATTTTTATTAATATGTGAAAGATTGAGGTAAATTGGGGGCTGAACTAAAAAAACCCACCCCTCCTTCTCACCAGGTTTGAAAAAAAATAAAGGTGGGCCTGATCCTTGGGTGGGCATTCGCTTGGGAGTTGGACTAGATGATCCTATGGGTCCCTTCCAACGCAGACTAACCAGTGAACCTGTGAAAGTGTGGAAAATATAAACCAATCACTTTAGCAAATACACAAGCCAGGATACAATAGTATTAAATAGCAAAACCCATTGTTATGAGAGAAAACTTGAGATATCCCACAAGTCCTGCAATGTAGGCAATCCTGAGTGAAAATTCAAGATATCCTGCAGTCCTGCTGTCCTGGTTTAGGTTTTTTGCTGCTCTGGCAGTGAGGGGTTTAACAGCTCAGCTCTTGCTTGGGCCTCAGTCACTGCCATGGCGTTCAAGGTTGCAGACATAAGATTACCTCTGTGAATAAACACATTCGGGAGACAAGAAAAAAACTCAGTAGCAAGACGTAGTGTGNACAGAGGTTTTGAGAGCCTAGAAACACAAGCCTGGAGCTGAGAGCTTGGCAGAGATCCTTTGGACAGACGTTTTGTGACAGAATTGCACTGTGGTAGGATCTGAACAATGTGCTTTGGGATGGGCTCATATATGAAGCAGCAAAGTAGCACTTAAAACACTGCATTCTGTGCTGTGACTCTTGGACACCAGAGGATGGAAGAACGGTCGTCCCCGGGTTGAGATCTCACTTGGGAAAGGGTCATGAAAGACTTTTCCTCTTGTGTGAGAGAGAGAGAGAGAGGACTTTATGGAAGGGCAGAGAGATGGCTCCTACCCCAAATCTGGTGAGAAATACCAACTTGCCTGACTTATCCCCTACTCTGTTTCCCCTTTGTCTCCTGGTGAAAAAAAGGAATATGACATTTGTGGTAAAAGAAGGAGGGGTGGAGAGAAAAGGTTGCCTTTTAAATGATGCTTCTCACATAAGCTTCTGATCTTGTTAGTTAACACATAAATCCTTTATATTCTTCACTGGTAGTTTGCCTTGCTTTTGCCTGTGACCAGTTTTATTTTCCATTTTTTTTCCTCCAGGAGAGGTTGTGGGTGAATCTCTGGCACCCAGCCAGGGTCAAACCATGACACCTGCAATGTGAGCAGTTCTTGAGAGAGGATCAGAGGTATCCTACAATCCTGTGATGTAAAGAGTCCTGCAGAATCCAGCCAAATTTCAGCAGACAGTTCCAGAAGAACCTTTTCTCAGGGGCCCAGAAAGTAGCTGGAGCTTAAGGTTGCTGATGACTAGAGGCACTTGAGGTAAAGCAGGAGATGGGCAGGGAAGATCCCAGGAGGGTGGGGTGGAGGGATTGCAGGCTCTCTCTCACCTGAGGCTGGGGTGCAGCAAGAAAATATCCGAGGGAACAGGGAAAAAAAAAAACCCACAAGAGACTCTCCCAAGGCTGGAGCACACATCCCAGAGGCACCCTTCTGAAGTTTTATATACTGCAGGTGTGGGAAAGAGTGTTAATGAGCCCAAGGGCTCTGCAGCTGTGACCTGGGTATTCCGGGGTATTGCTGGAAATTTCCTCCTCAAGCTGTTGCTTCTGTTTTGTCCTCTTCCAGATAGAGAGAATGACCTTGGTCACTAAGGATCAGTATCCACAACAAAATTCCCTCATAGACCGAAGCCAAAGCACAGAGATATGGAATATACGTGCACAATGGAATCACCCTGGGACATAATGCAACGGCAACTTTCACAAATTTGTACATTAAACAGCTAAGGAAGCCCAAATAGCTCACTTTAATTAATATTCTGTGCATTATACTTCCAGTTAAGGAAGTTATTCCTGTCTGAAATGCAAACGGGAAGAAATGCAGTGGTTAATACAATGGGCATGCTAATAACAGCAGGGAATTAATGCTCACAGGGACTACACTATACCTGCTGAGGAATTCACCTGGTTTAATTTATGGTGAAAAAACTATCCTCTGGGTTTCAAGCAGGGAAATAGCAAATGAACTGCTCAAAATTAAGAATGGCAGCAAATACGGTTTCTCACTAATTTGGGAAAGGACTGCCTGCTGCACAGAAAATGTGAACCCATGAGGCATCATGAGTAGAACTGGAAGAGAGAATTAGACATCTGTGACAGACTTTCAGAGCATAAGCAATGAAACTAGGTCATAGATGTCTGAATTGAGTACTGAAATTTTTCACTGACCTACAGGACGCAGCATAAGTGAAAATTTGGGTTGAGTGAAAATTCGGGTTATTACTTTTTATAGACAGTCTTGGCTCCTGAGACCGCAGAACAACAGGATGTGTGCTCTGTAGCACTGCTGAAAGTGCAAGCCCAAGACAACTTCAGATGATAGATGTAGAGGTGTATTTGTTTGAAGTTCTTATGCTTGGAAATCTATGGGTGGGCGTTTGCTTGGGAGTTGGACTAGATGATCCTGTGGGTCCCTTCCAACTCAGAATAACCTGTGAACCTGTGAAATTACAAGTATTTCCCATAAGATTATCTTCCACTAGTTTTCCCTCATTGTCAGGCATGAAAACAATGGAATCCACTACATCTATTGGCTGACATCTCTCTAGTTATCATTGTATTTGAAAACTCTGAAAAACAGGACACAAAACAAAGTTTTGCAAAATAAGAGAAGTATCTGATTTCCTTTGCTACTTATATTTTGGAGGTTGTAACTCTGTTGGCTTTAGTGCAGTGTCTCCTGATTTATAACAATGTCAATGGGATCAGGATTGTGCCCACAGTCTCCATGCTATAAAGACAGAATAAAGTCTGCTAAGTGTTTTAGTGGCAAGACAGGTCACTGAGGTTGTAATTATCTCTAACTGACACTTACGCAAACTGTAATGTTCTTTATGGCCTGCTGAATGGCAGTTCCGGAGGGTATGAAAGTTTCTTCCATCAAGCGGCAGAGTGGAAAAAAAACCCCAAACCCAAAGAACACATTTTAATTCTTGCCCTTTGAACCAATCATTCATACTACTCATTACAAATGGGAATAAGTGTGTTGATACCTATGGGAAATGAGTCTTAGAAAGTAATTTTTATCTGTATAAGTGATCAATCTATTAAATTTCACTGCAACATAAAAAAGCTCTCTATCTACCAGTACATCTCAACTTACTCTCTCTCAATAAATAATTTCATGTTCTCTCTTCTTTCTGCAATGGGCTATCAAGTGACAAATGATACAATACCACCCTGACAGTATAAGAATGGCTACGTCAACATTTACATAAAAGAAGTGATTCTCTATAAACATGTAACACTTCTTCCAAATTTGTTAAAAGGATTATATAAGGTCCCATTGACACCTGAACAGTCCAGGTTTCTGATATCTTGTTCTAGTACTTCTTTGGGGAAAAAAGAAAAATTTATTTTCATTTCATCAATCATAACTTTGAAGTATCTCTAATTACAAAATACTTTCTTTTGTGTTCACTCTATGGATTTCCATTAAAAAAATTATTCTGTGAGTAGTTTCAAGTCTCAGATACATGTAGAAAATGAATTGCTGAAATCGTGTTTTGAATGAAGAAGGAAGTAGATCTGAAGGCTTAGATTTATCAGTTCATATGCATATATGGCACAGATTGCTCCAAATTATTTTATCTCCATTTAACATACTGTTACTGGGAAAATATTAGAAAAACAAGCTGAAGGTAAATCTCCTTTTATGTACCATTTATTTCAGAGTTAGAAATCACAGGCAAGACTGTCTACAGTGGCAATAAAATCCAGTGATGCCTTCAAAACAATGGGTAATCTGGAATGAACAAACACAAAATAAAAGATGGTCAGAGGACAGTAAGAATAACAATATTAGAAAGTTATGTCTCAGATTTCCACATTAAAAAACACAATCAACTGGTATGTGAAATGCAAATGATATCAGAGACAATAATAAGTCAAAAGAAGAAAAAAGATCTCTAGAAAGAGTAGAAACCAAGTTCTTATTTGTTGTTGCTAAATGTCTTGAAAAATGTCTTGGTCATATTAAAATAATGGACTCATTTTTCACTAACAAGGATCTCCTACATAGACTGTAGCAATGATGTGAAGGCAGAAGTTATTTTTCATTTTAAAATTTGTCTGTCTGATATACAGACACATACATCTACTCATATACGTGGAATATAAATACACAGAGTATAAAAACATATATATATTTATTTCCTACATAGTCAGTTAAGAAAGAATCAGCCTCCATTTTTAGGGTATGCCAAAAATTCACTGATTACTGCATGAAAGAAAAATTATTTTAAAAAATGTCACACCAACTGGTACCCTGGAACAGGCTTAAATAGATCCTTAGAAAGCAAGACATAATTCTTTCAGAGAAGCTATTTGTCTACCAAGTGATTTTATTTTTTTCGAAATATTTATAGATGTGAAAATCATCATAAATTTGCAGCAAATCTCAAATGTTTAAAGGTTATGTAATGTTCTAGAGAATGCTTTTGTGAGGGATACGCACTCCATATTGTAGGATCACTGTATAAGCCTAACAACTCATTAACTTGCTATTAGCTTAAGTGACATTAAAAATATTACAGAAACCAACAATACTTGGGGACATGAAAATTCAAAGTCCTGACTTTCAATACCTTAATGGTGTATTGAAATGAACACAAAAGGAGCATATTGTTTTTAAAATATTTACCTAGACCTTTACATATTGAAATGATCAGTCTGAAAAAATGTACAGTTCTATATGATCTAACCCTTACAGGATTTACTTAAATTGGACTGAGAATAAATCACCCACTTCAAACCTGATAGTCCATTATGCCATCATATATTACAACCTCATTGCTACTGCTATGTAGGTAGAATGTATGGTTCTGTGAACATATCTGGAGTTTAGTTATTGCCTAAAAATATTGAGTTTGACATTAACAATTTAATAAACAACAGAGCCAAGTTTGAATTTTCTGTACTTAATTAGAAACAAGTTCTATATTCTGAAAGTTATAACAGTTTGCAAAAATACAGAGCTCCTATAAACTCCTATTAAACTAAAAAAAAACCCCAAGAAGTAAGAAGGGGGAAAATTAAAAAGAGTAATCCTGAATTATTCAGGCTATATCCCGGAGAAGTTCTGGGAACTTACTTTGAATTTGTAGAGAGCCCAAAAGAATGGGACCACCACCACAATGAAAACTGGAGAGTGAAAATGGCATTATAGAAAACTTACAAACTCAGCTGAAAAGGGTTTCTTTCTTTATGCCTTATAATGCTGAGGTCTTCACTGGAGAAAAATACATGTACACATATTTGTTCTATTAAAGAGAAAAACTCATAAGGAGAAACTAATAAAGAAAAAAGTAAATGGTTTGCAAATGAAGTGAAAAGATAGTGAGGAACAGTAGCAATTGCAAAGCTGCGTCTTCTGAATTTGTAAAGCATGGCAGTATTTAAAAAGGGAATATGAACAGAATAGACATTGCAAGCAGCAGTGCACAAATATCTTTTATATAGCCACATGTTACAGCTTTACTGATGATTAAGTATTAAGTGCCAGTAATCACTCAAATGCATATTTTGTGCTATGTAATTCTGAAATAAGGCTCGAAATCTCAGTCCTTTCCCTGGCAGGATTTTTCTTTTTATTTGCTGGAGCACGAGACAGCAATTTTTATCTCCAGTAATATGTTTTCTAAATGTCCTTTCAGTTGGACTGCCTGCCTCAAATTAAGGCCAGACTGATTCAGAGTTAAAAAAATTTGTATAATAGAGGTGTGACATGTTTAAGTTCACTTCTTAGGAACATAAAACTGGATTAGGAGTATGGTCTGGCAGTGTAGAAAAGGGTTGTGAAGGAATTCATGTCCTATAAATAAACTTCATAAAAATGCAAAGTGTACTTTAACTGTAAATACAGTCATACCTCGGTACATCGCACTGTCATAAAACCTCATCTACTCACAGAATATTTTTCCCGTGAATTTGCCTCAGTGACTTGCGGTGCTTCCCAGGTGGCGCATCAACTGTGTCTCTGCTTCACCGCAGGGCATCAGCAGTGCTCCCTGCGGGGTGGGACTGGCATGGCGGTGGGACTGGAGTGGGTGGGTGGTGCCTCTCCCTTCCTAGGGATAGCCACAGATCACTGCCTTATGACTGTTGTGGAGGTTACATGGCGTTTATAGTCCTATGGCACCATGTCATGGCACAGTCCCCTGTCATCTCCCTGCCTTGCTCCTGTGTGTCTCTGTAGCTGGAAAGGCTTATGTACGTAGGATGTTGTACATAGTATGGTTCATGTGGTGATACGTAGACGTAGTTCCAGGGAAAAAGCTGCTGCAGTGGTGTATGTACCGTCCTCCACAGAGACTGCAGTTGGAGGTACCATCCACTTCTCCCCTCTGCTCTGCCCACCTGTGTGTGCTCTCAATCATTTGTCCCTGCAAGCACCTTTCAGGGACTGCCTGTATGCATGTGTCTGCGTGTCTGTGCGTCTGTGAGTCTGTGCATCTGTGTGTTACTGTTTCCACGGCTACAGGCGAGGAAGGTGATGACGACAGATGTGCTAAATTGCAGCGGAATCCAGTCAAGTGCTGTGTGCCAGGATGGGGCAGTAGTGGAACATGTCCATGACACCACTGCAGCACCAGGAGGCTTGTGCTCCCCCATGCCCTCCCCCCACCGTGGCAGGTGGTGTTGGTGTTTTGCTGTCACTCACGCACTTGGGAAGGTCAGATGTATTGCAGCCACTGCAGCTAAAGGCAAAGAAATTCTGACACGGACTCCACACTCAGCCATAAGGGGCCCTAGGTGTCAGAGTGTTGCAAAGTTAAGGTTGCCCAGACTCCAAGAGCACTGGTGGCAAGGACCTGTTGTACCCAGAGCCTGGGGAAACCCGCCGACCCCCTTCCCCACCGCAGCTCCTGAGCCTCTCTACTGCAGCAGTGGTGCAAGCATATGCAGAGACAGCAGCCCGGTGGTGGCTGTAGAAATGGCAGCATGGCCAAAGAGAAGCCCAGGGAATGTCCAGGGGTCTCCCCAGGCAGAGAGGAAAACAGAAACAGTTCCCTTTGTTCCCCTGTGTTGTGAGAGCTTGTGGGGAGGAGTGGAAAATGATCCCCAGCACTCCTGATCGGCTGGGGGTGAAGCAATGTGCATGGCCTGTATGCACATTAATGACCCGTGACTTCTCGCGAATTAGACAGTTTGCGAGACCCCGGGGAGACTTGTACCCCGTGACTACAGAGGCATGACTGTAAGTTGTAAAAAAATTCTGAAAATGAAAGTGTATTTAGGGTAGATTTCTATTGCCTGGAAGCTCATATATCATACAGAATAGATATAAACAAAAGGGGAAATCAGAATTAAAATATGACTTTGTAAAAACTATCAGGTATGTTATGCAGTATACCCCAAATTTTCAAGTACAGTAATCCCTCACATCTTAGTGCATTGAGTTTTACTCCCTCACATCTTCATGGTATTTTTTGCAGCAAAGACATCATAGTCTTCCCTTGATTCTTCATGGCATTTTCCTGTGTGTGCATGCACAGAGCCCTTCTGCTGCCCTGAGGGGCAGTACTGGCATGCCCTGCAAGGCGGGGGTCAGTATCTCTTGTTTGCTTGGGGTCCACTCAGAGTTAGCTCCTTTATGAGTGTTGGAGAGGTTACGTGGCGGGGAAGGTTTATAACACAGTACCAATTGTTCATTATACCTGCTCGCCCCAGGGCCATGATGAGACCTTGTCATCTGGTGACATTGCTCTGCTGCAGCAGCGGTGGGGTGAACGGCCGGCCCCCATGGTGATGGGAAGATGGGCCAACCCTGCTGCAGTGGTGGGGTGAGCCCCTCACCCACTGACATGGTGGGGCTTGGCAGGGGGCGAAAAACATGGCCACAGGAATCTTCCCAGATTTCCTGAGATCCTCCAGGCAGGGAGGGGCAGAAAAGATTCCCTTCACACCCTTGTCCAGTCACATGGCATAGGGAGGTGCTGGGAATGCCTCCTGATGCTCTGGAGCTGAGGGGTGTGGGGTGATGGGCATGGCTTATTTGCACATTCATGATCTGCCAGTCTTCATGGAATTCGGCTTTTGCGGCATTCCCGCAGTCTCCAACCCTCACAAAATTTGAGGGATTACTGTATTGAGGAAAAAAGACATAAAACACAAACAAGAATTGACAAGTAATTTTTGAAAGCCACAGTCTACTTATTTTTAAATAAAGAAAACTTCTTAATTGACCAAATTTTGATGTTAAAATATTCTATTACAAACCAGAAGATATCTATAAAGTTTTGGAAAAAAAAGGCTTTTGGCGAAAAATATGTTGTCAAATGTGTAGGTCTGGCTCCTGAAGTGTTACTGCACTATTTTTCACTTACCTTATTCTTCTGTGAAGTATTACTCAAATCTTCCCTAACCTTTAGACGATAACAACAGTTTTAAAATGCTACTGTGCTTGTGCAGTCAAAAATACATGGTGATGCTGAAAGCAAAGCTTCCTTCTACCACTCCCTCCCTGGCTGTTGGGTTCTTCTCAGGCTGACTACACTAACCCTAACTTTAGGACAAGCAGTCTGCCTCTTTTTTGCCTATACCTGCCTCTGTAGTGAAGTGATTCTGCAGTTGGCTTCAATACCTCTCAGTAGTGATAATGTAGGACAACACGGGTCTGGCTGAGGTACACAGAATTTTTGCTGAGAGCAAAATTTGACATTTGGAGCATGATCTTTTTTTCCTGTATGTGCCGAAGAATCACAGAATCACAGAATCACAGAATCAGTAAGGTTGGAAAAGACCATAGAGATCATCAAGTCCAACCTATCACCTGTTACCTAATCTAATCTAGTCAAACCTGTTACCTAACCTGACCTGTTGCCATCCTACTACCAACACATCATCCTACCTATAACACACTACCCTAATATCTAGGTCATGCCACCAAGAGCAAAAAAGGGAGAAAGACAGGGACTTGAACTGTAGCTGAATGAAGTGCGACCATATGGAAACTGTTTTTCATTGTCTGCACCTAATGTTTACAATCTCCAAGCTTCTCATTAGTATAGTTTCTGTGATTATTTAGAAAAAAAACCAGATTAATTATTTGTTAGTATTCCTTCAAAGGACTTAAATCTTATGCAATAAAGGTTCAGAAGTAGTAATGACTTCAAAAAGCTTTTTCTCAATAACAGTCACACCTCAGTCATTTGAGCTGTCATATTTGTGTCTTTTCATATTTGCTGAAATTTTTCCCATGGTACTTACTCAGTTATTCATGGAGGAGTGTACAATTCTGTGGGATGCCATGATCCCGCCCTGCCATGGACCCACACTTCTGCGGTGGGTGGCCTCAGTCCCGCTGGCACTGCCAGGAGTCAGGAAGTCCTTAACTGTAACACAGGGACCCATGTGAAGTCCATTCTGGCCGTTTGGGTCACAGCAGCCAGCCTGGACTTGCC
>WEKX01000479.1:5228-24304 GCA_013390025.1 Pitta sordida
TACAGAAATGGGCAGACTCCAATAATACAAGATTTAACAAGTCTAAGTGCCGGGTTCTTCACTGAGGACACCACAACCTCATGCATCACTATCAGCTGGGGGATGAGTGGCTAAAGAATGGTGACATGGAGAGGGATTTAGGAGTAATGACTGACAGAAAACTCAATATGAGCCAGCAGTGTGCCCAGGTGGTTAAGAGGGCCAATGGCATCCTGGCCTGTATTAGGACAGTGTGGTCATTCAGACTAAGGAAGTTATCCTTCCCCTATACTCAACACTGGTCAGACCATGTCTTGAATACTGTGTCCAGTTCTGGTCTCCTCAGTTTAAGAAGGACGTTGAGCTGCTTGAGAGGGCCTAGAAAAGGGTGACAAGGATGGTGAAAGGACTGGAGAACAAGGCCTATGGGGAGCTACTGCAGGAACTAGGGTTGTTCAGCCTGCAGAAGAGGAGACTCAGAGGTAACCTGATTGCAACCTCCTTTCAGGGAGTTGTAAACAGCAGTGAGTTGGGTGTGAATCTCTTCTCTCAGGCTGAGGACACCAGAACAAGAGGACACAGCCTTAAACTACACCGGGGAGGTTTAGACTAGATGGAAGAGTTTTTTCACAGAGACGGCGATATCTCAGTGGAATGGTCTTCCCAGGGAGGTGGTGGAGTTGCCATCCCTGGAGGCATTTAAGAAAAGACTGGATGAGAAACTCAATGACACTGTCTAGATAATGGGAGGCTCAGATGGACAGAGTGTGGTGTCCATGACTCCAGGGATGTGGTTTGGATCCCTGTGCAGGTGTTCACATGGGAGTTGGACTAGATGATCCTTTTGGGTCCCTTCCAACTCCGAATATCCTGTAAACCTAGTTCCAGAAGAGAACTAAGGGTGTACTCCCAGTTAAGAGCAGCACAGCATTGATCAGAGAAGCCTATCACAAAAGGAAAAAGATACGGTTTATCATAGGAAAACAGAGAGAAACAGAGTGCAATTCTAGAGCAATGGCGTTTAAGGTTGTGTATTTTCTTGATATATTTTACCTCTTATGGATGAAATCAATGGGCTACTTTTTCAAAATCTGCTGTAGACAAGTCCTTTTTTTCCATGGCTTAAAAACTTAATTTAGCCTTTGCTGAGCAGACTTATTTCTACACACAGAGCATGACAGTCAATTACATCGAAACAATTTCATTCAGGTCACTAAACATTAGTAGGTAACATGATTTAGTGCCAGGAGTGTATTATACAAGAGCACAGCAATTTTGAGGTTTGGAATTGAAATGGAAATTGCAACATGAATGAATATTGACAGTAAGCACATAGAGCAGTAGAGAGCATCCGGCACTTACCAGGTACCGTGTGATCAATCACTTCCTGACAAGGAATTCTTCTCTCACACCATTCAACACCAGCACTGTATTTTTTGAACTCAAGTTAATTTCTAGCATTTGCATGCAAACTGTTGTACAAGCGTACAAGTCAAATTTATCAAGAACGTTACAAAAAGAAATGAGGTCATTACGTTTAGTTTCTTAGTTCCAGATGCATAAAAGCTATTCCATTCTCTTGCAAAATGAATGGTTTTAGTTAAAAATTAAATTTAACAACATTATATATTCCTGGCCCCACTTTTTCTCTCTGAGAAAAGTCACCAGCAGTTCTAGTTCTATGTTCATTGATCCAACATTTCCAACATTTTGGAAACACAATACTAACACAGTGAAAGAGATCTTGATTTAGCCATTGTTCATAAAAACCCTTTTAATACATGACAGAAAAAGCATTTTGACTTTTTCTTATAAATATTAACAAAATTCACATCAATTTATTTTATTTAGAAGCTATTTTATTTGCCTGGTTTTTTAAGGGCATGTTGTTATAGGACCAGGGGTGATAGTTTTAAAATGAAGGAGAGGGGATAGAGATTAGGCAGAAATTCTTTACTGTGAGGGTGGTGAGGCACTGGAATACCTTGCCCAGGGAAGCTGGAGATGTCCCATCCCTGGAAATATTGAAGGCCAGGTTGGATGGGGCTCTGAGGAGTCTGGTCTAATGGAAGGTGTCACTGCCCACAGCACAGAGGTTGGAACTAGATGATTTGTAAGGTCTCTTCCAATGCAAACCAATTGCTTAAGTAAATTAACTTACGTGAAATCCTCTAAAATACACAGTATGTTTCTGTAAAAACTATGGCTCCTAGTATCAACTTTGAAAGATGAGTTCTTAAAAAAAAAAAAAACCACCCCACAAAACAACCCACCCCAACTACCACTACTTATCTAATTCAAAACAGGTATGCTCTGTTGACCAGGAGGCAGCCTTCTCCAAACACAGGACTTCTCTATTAAAAACAATAATTTATTCTTTACTATTATAAAAAAACCATCATCTCTGAGTATGAAGGTTATTTCTTAGCTGTGATTATTACCTCTTGGTTCATATACTCTGCCAACCACAAATACTACTGTCCTGGTTATAGGGTTTTTTGCTGCTTTGGCGGCAAGGGGGTTAACAGCTCAGCTCTTGCCTGGGCCCCGTCACTGCCAAGGTCATGAGCAGAAGGAGATAGACATGTCTCTGAATAACATATTTGGGAGAGAAGAAAAAAACAAACTCAGTAGCAAGATGTAGGGACCGGTTCAGAAACCTGCGTCAGGAGGCTGAGAGATCGAAGGCCCCCAGGCCCACAAGAGAAGGGGTAGGGATGTTCTTCCAGACATCCCGCTGCTGCTTGTGAATTGGACCGACCATGGTGAAAACGTATGGACCAGAGAGAGATAGAGAAACCAGTGATGCAGAATACATCTAAGCCACGACTGAAGATGGAGATAAAGCTGAGAAAAGCTGTAGATGTTTTTCGGAGCCCATAAATAGAAGCCTGGAGCTAGCTGAGAACACGGCAGAGATCCTTTGGACAGACTTTTTGTGCATTGTGGTAGGATCTGAACTATGTACTTTAGGATGGGCTCATTAAGACACAGTGAAAAAGCCAGTACTTAAAAGCTACATCCTGATGTGACACTTGGACAACAGAGAATTTCATAAGAGCTGTCGTCCTCGGGTCGAGATCTCGCTTGGGAGGGGTCATGAAAGACCTTTCCCCTCTCATGAGAAAGAACTTTATGGAAGGGCAGAGAGATGGTTCCTACCCTGGATCTGGTCAGAAATACCAACTTGTCTGGTTTACCCCTACCCTATGTTCCCCCTTTGTCTCCTGGTGAAAAAAGGGAATATTAGATCTGTTGTAAGAGAAGGAGGGGTGGGGGGAAGGTTGCCTTTTAAATGATGCTTCCTTCAAGTTCTGATCTTGTTAGTTAGTAAATAAATCCATTATATTCTTTACTTATAGTTTTGCCTTGCTTTTTTGCCTGTGGCCAGTTTTATTTTCCAGTTTTTCTCCTCCAAGAGAGGTTGTGGTGGATCTCTGGCATCCAGCCAGGGTTAAACCACAACAACAACACTACAATTTTTTTTCCCACATGATGGTTTTTACTAACTGCTCTCTAGCAGTATCCAAGGTATCATCATGTTATGCCAAGCAAAGATCAGCTTTCCTCTGGAAGATACGGGATTATGAAAAGATTTGACAGCATTTAAAAAAAAAGTTAAATGCCGTTCACTGCCTCCACAGTGGTGCTTTTTCCTCTACACACTGGTATACAGGACCACATTTGTGTTCAAAGGCCAAAAACCAAAGAACAAAACATTTTCTAATTGAAATTCTGCTAGAAGAATAGGAAGGGGAAAACAAATAGCCCACATCTTGACAAACATGGAGTGAAACCAGAAAAAACTGCAGCCTGCTCCCAAAAGCAGTTATTCCCCTCAACTGGAATCAGCACTAATCTTCTGTGCATTAAATGGATGAGAATTCCAAAAACATTTCTTTTACAATTCCTTTTTAACCTACATCACACACTTCTTTGAACTCTGTTCTTCATTAAGAAAGAAAAAAAAAGCTAAAAACCTAAAAAAAATTTGAAAGCTTATTTTGTAGAAATGACACTTAAATGGATACACTTTGGCTTACTAATTTAGAAGCCTCTGATGGCAAATACTTAATCAAGATGGAACCCACCATGGTATCAATCACTGAGGATCTTTAGGCAGTAGCATCCAAAACAACTGTCACAAACTGTGGTGATGATGCATTTTCCAGCAGAGGCTTTTATCATCCCCATCTTGAGCCTTGCACAGCTGAAGCATATTTTACAGTTTAGAATATATTTTACTAGTTTAATATCTAGCAAATCAAAGAGATTCACATATTCCCTGACTCTAAGTAACCATGAGCTCCTTACACCCATGAAGTATCATGAATGATAATCTCAGTCTTACGGTTTATTCTCATAGGGTCTGACTATGCTCTATAATTTTCTATGAAGTCTGAACGAGGCAATGTTACTGTATTTGATATTAAGAAGTGCAATCAGCAAAATTCAAATATTAATGCAGTAAAAATATTTTCAGTCGAGTAAAAAATCCACCTAAACAAAAAATCCTGCTAATGTGGACACTTCATGGTTTAATAAAGACACAATATTTATAAGTCCTAACAGTTAAATACTCATCAGGGAGGCAAGTAAATAAAATCAGTTATTTTCTAAATCTGCAAAACAAAAGTTCAGTGAATTCTTTTATTGTAATAACGTTACTTCTGGGGCCAAAAATAAGAACTTAAAAAACTTTTCAACATGTCTAGACATTTACCTACACTCTTGTTCTCTGAGGCTGATTTTCAATTAAGTACCGCATCCTAAGATGCGTAAGATACTAAGAAGATACTTGAATATACAACTGTGCTTCTAAAATCTCCCAAAGCAAGCCACAGACCTTCATGGATGGTTTTAAAAGCCATGAGTTTAATGGTATTATGCCTCTGAAGTGTCCACAGGATCACAGAATTTTGCAAGTTGGAAGAGACCAAAAAGTGTCAGCTAGTCCAACTCCCAAGTGAACGCCCGCACAGGCATCAAACCCACAACCCCGGAGCCATGGGCACCACGCTCTGTCCATACAAGCCTCCCATCATCTAGACCATGTCACTGAGTTCCTCATCCATTCCTTTTCTTAAAGACCTCCAAGAATGGTGACTCCACCACCTCCCTGGACAGACCATTCCAGTGAGGGATCACTCTGCCTGTGAAAAAGCTCTTCCTAACATCCAGTCTAAACCTCCCCTAGCGTAGCTTGAGGCCATGTCTTCTTGTTCTGGTGCTGGCAGCCAATAGAAGAGATTTACATCCACCCGATGGCAACCTCCCTTAGGTAGTTGTAAACACCAATGAGGCCACCTCTGAACCTCCACCTCTCCAGGCTGAACAACCCCAGCTCTCGTAGTCGCTCCCCATAGGGCTTGTTCTCCAGTCCTTTCTCCATCCTTGCCACCCTTTTTTCTGGACCCTCTCAAATAGTTCAACATCCTTCTTAAACTGGGGAGCCCAGAACTGGACACAGTACTCAAGATGTGGTCTGACCAGTGCCAAGTACAGGGGAAGAATATCTTCCCTAGTCCTACTGACCACACTGTTCCTAATACGGGCCAGGATGCCATTGGCCCTCTTAGCCACCTGGGCACACTGCTGGCTCATGTTAAGTTTTCTGCCAATCATTACTCCCAAATCCCTCTCCACTCATCCCCCAACTGATACCAGTGCATGGAGTTGTTGTGTTCTCAGTGAAGAACCTGGCATGTGGACTTGTTAAACCTCATATTATTAGAATCTGTCCATTTTTCTAGCCTATTGAGGTCCCTCTAAAGGGCCCTCTGGCAGTTCCACATTTGCCCCCAACTTGGTATCATCTGCAAACTTGCTAGTGGTAGACTCAATTCCCCAATCCATAACATCAATAAAGATATTAAACAGTGCCAGCCTGTTGAAGCTGACTGAAAGAACACATCTGACTGACAGCATTGTGTTAATATTTCTACAGTCGTATGCTATTAAGAGTTGATTACATATGACATTTGATTTCTACTTGATTCTTTTGTTTGTATTTCATTTTAGAATTTACAGAAATCTGAGTCTGTACCACTTAGTAATAATACAGTCTCACAGTAAAAAGAAGCTGAACAAGAAAAACAAAGAAGAAAATGCTACACTCCCCATTCCAGCTTCATCCTCCCAGAAAATTTGATTTTTTTTTTTAGCCTAAGGATTCTCTCCACCAGTCTCAGGAAACTGGAAAAACAAGGCCAAAAATAGTAACCTAGGAAAATACAATGGGTACTTCAACATTCCATCCCAACAGATCAATAAGCAACTTCCTAGTAATGCACCTCTTCCTTATAAACTGTAAATAAGGTTAATAGGGTTGTATTTGCCTTCTTCAGAAGATAAAACTTCATCTCATTTTGCCACTTAACTGCTTTCCAGTGCATTGGCTTCATTTTACTCTTCTGTTTGCTATGGTGTTTCTGTTATTCTTTCAAGTAGATGTTCCCTTTCGCTTAGGGAAATTATCAAGGTAACAAGGCTGTCAGTACCTCCTAGTACACCATGGGCATTTCACAGACTGACAAAGGAGTTCAAGCAAAGCAAAAGAAGTAAAGTCCTGACATGTCTGAGATACATATAACATATTGCATGTCAGATGCAAATGAAGGTTGCACATTTGAATTAGCTTTAATTTGTTGCGAGGGAAGATACACTAAAAATAAATTAATTTCTTTCTTCAGGCACCCTGAGGCTCATCAACAAGCTGTTACTAACCATGCCTTTTCTCTGCCTTGCCACTCTCCCCTGCCCCCAACCCAGCCTGCTACATGCTTAAAAAGTCTCTAATTTTAAGTATACATTTACAATTGCATTGCCATTTTAGCTCCACAGCAGGGGATAGGATACTTTATAAGACTTTTTCTTTTCCTCAACAATCAAACAAAATAAAAGGTTAATAGTTCAAGAGTAACTACAAGGACAAGGGACCCAAGACAATTTCTGATATAACCTTATCAACTTCATGGACTCAGCTTTTACTGCCTGTTTTATACGTAGCATCTTTAAAGTGAACAAACCATAAGGGCTTTCAGAAGTTGTTGTATGTTATAATGAAATCTATCACAATAATTATTTGTTTTAAGCACATTCCTCTGTCTCAACTTTATGATTTAAATGGGACACACTGGAGAGTAAATAACATATGTTACAGGAGTAGTAGTCTGGCTTGCTTCTTTTAAGTGTAGGTGATACTAGGTTCATTGGTTTTAATGCTGAGGTGAACATTCTTGATTAGCTGTTGTTCTTCTTGTTGGTGTATTACATCCCTCCCTTTACACTAATACGATTTGCTGTATTAAGACAAGTATCAAAAAAAAATCTGAATTTGCTAGATTTTCCCGGGAAGAGGAAGGTCAAAGACATATCAAGCGATGCTGTAAGCCTTTAGGGTACCTAAGAAAAGAAGCTAGTATTCCATTACTATAATAAAACAAAGGAGAAAAAACCAGAACAAAACAAAAAACCCCACAATCAAACAACACAATATGAGTAAGCTACACAGCTCTGTGAAAGGATAACATAGCTGCAGTGGGACCTTTCTTGCCAGCAGGCAAAGTTCAAGTGCTCACTGGTGTAAGGTCACATTGAATTAGATTGCATTTGAAATGGAATCTTCAGTGATTTAGTTGAACTTTATGTTCCAGATGTCTTCATCTAAAAGGTGCACTTCTGTAACACTTAAGAGCTGCAAAAGACACATTTTGTAACCCCTAAGTTTCTGCAAAGGCCCTTATAGGAGAGGATTTCACACAATGGAGAGTTTTTCCGTGCTTTCTCATTTGCTGTAGAACTGCTGTTAGACTTATTTATTCAATAACCAGGGACACCTGTTACCTTTAAATGCAAGAAAACTGGGCTTATTTCCAAGAACCCACTGTGTTGACAAAAGACGAGTTGCACAAATCTGTTTTACAAACAACATGACTTACAAAGCCTGGTGCCCTTTGCATCATGCTCTGTATGTTGTGGTTCATTCTTATGGGGTGTTGCAGATGGGATGAGCAGTTTAGGAAAGGGTCACTTAGTTAGTAAATACATTTCCAAAGGAAAAAAGATGCAAAACAGTCAGATAATATTTATGAGTGTGTATCACTGAAAATATTGTATTCACAAGAATTTCTCCTAAAAGAACGCTATCACCAAGAAGCACAGTTCCTGCCCTTTTCTTACAAAACACAGTCATGTATTAACACTTATGGCGTCTTTGTTTATTAACAACTGAGGATTTGAGGTGTCTGCACATAAGCAGCTCTCTCATTCAGGTAAAAACTTTAGTTTGCAGCATCTTAGCATCTCTCTGTTAGTCAGTCCTTACAGGAGTAGTATCTCACACACTCTCATTATGTAGGTAGTTTGATCGTGATCATCATCACAGGGAGGATATAGAAATAAAACCATTAATTATTTTCTCATCTAAATAGAGAAGGTCAGGAGACATTACAAGTATGAGATATAAAAATTAAGGATATCTACCTAAAAACCCATTGTTGAAGTTTTCATTAAACAGCACGTGAGGAATAATGAAAAGACAGCTATATTTCTTTGGTCTACTGACATCAAGAAAAAAGAAGGATAGGAATCAGATAAATCAGGGTAATTTACGAGGCATTTAACTATGCTAATGAGAACAAATTAAAAGCAGGAAATTTTAGTTTAGGTATTATAAAGCACTGACAGTTGGCCATATCTGTTTTACAGAACTCTCCTTGATACATACAATACTAGCAAGTCAAAGCAATCAGGAATTTGTGCAAACACAGATATGAATTAGATTCTTGAATATTTTTAGAATCATCTCAACTCCTGAATTTGTCTTTGGAAAATGAACAAGGGGCCCAGTTAGCAGTAGCAAATCTTCTAATATTTGCCATTCTTTTTGCAAGTAGCTTGGTTTGGAAAGTTGCATTTCACTGAATACAGACAGTACTATTAATCTTGCATTGTACCTTAAGATGGATATCCATCCCTTCTTTCCCTCACACAGGTTGAGAAACCATTAAAGAGAACAAAGCAGAAAGGCACAGCCTGTCAAACTGCACAGCAGCAGAAAGGATATCGCACTACGTTTGCGGGCTGCTGTCTTTTCCAGCCTCTATGACAGATGAAAAATTTCATTCTTGTGACAAAAACGGTAATGAGGCTAGAAAATGGCACAACATGAATCCAGTTTTCTGACAGGGTTCATAATGAGAATCAGAATTGTGCAAAGTTAATCTAATGCCATCAACGCATTAGAACTCAACTCACAGGGGACTTGCTTATACCAATAGTTTCCTATAAGTTATCTCAGGAGCATAAAGCTCATGTGGAAAAATGGATCTAAGAGCAGCATTTTGAAACTTAAAAAGTCTTGCCCTGCCAAAAAATAATGGGGTGAATCTGTCAGAAGATCAGCTTCAAGCCCCAGCATTGTAATTGCAGCTAATGGCGCCAGCTTAAGTGAATTCATACTAATGTAAACATTTCTTCACTTGTACAAGTGACAAAACAGAATCAAAATGTTAATTTCCTCTGATCTAGAGAACAGAGACTATAGGGGCTTAACCATTTGAAGACAGACATGTGCTAGTATTTATTTAGTAGCTGAACTCATACAGCAATGCTGTGCGGTATTCTTTAAATGGCAATATATATTTTTTCTTGTTTATTTCACAAGTTACACTGACCTTCCAGATTACTTTTGAGTCTTTATGAACTATTTTCAGAGCACGTATCATCATCTTTCTTCTTTTTTCCCCAATCAGCTGTCATAAATGACAGCTCAAAGTTTACAGTGCATAAAAAACAGTTCTGTAAACAATGTTTTGTTTCTAGGACTTGACAAATACCGTTTATAAACAATGTACACAGAAAATACTGTAGACAAAAATAATGTAAAATTAGGCATTACCTGGCAGACATCAAGTCTAGAAATAAGATTATTTTGGGGAAGCATCACAATTATCACTGAGTGAAGTCTATCTCATATGCAGCTTCCAGTATGGACACCTTTTTCTTTAGATATATATAAGATATAGCTAGGACAAAAGGTTCTCTCCCTCTTATTACTTTCCTTCCAGGCTCATTATTCAACTGACACTGAAAATACACACAGGATGACAAGCTAACTCCCTCTTAGTTCTTTTTTTTTGTGGGGGGGTTGGGGGTTAATTCTGTTTACCTTACATCCTACGGGGCTGCATCAGGCAGAGATACATATTAGTAAGCCTACACAACAAAACAAGTAGCAAGCTTGTTTGACTGCTACAGTCAAAAGCAGCTTATTAGTCAGGGCTGAAAGTTGTACAAATTGAGCCATTTCCCCAGAAGAAAATGATGCTTGTCCAGAACAATAAGTGGGATACCTCCACTCAGCACATTTTTCATATGTGAAAAGAAAGTTTATTTCATTGGATTACAAAATCCTAAATGCAATTATTTAAATGTCTTTTTATAACCATAAAAAAATTTATCAAAGTTCTTTAAAATTGGTCTGAGAGGATACATGCTCAAAGATAAAATCTTGCATGAAGAGATTACAACAAGACCAAGCTGAATTCATTGTTTCATGTGGGTTTTTTCAAAATTTAACACTATAAATATAAAAGGCTGTTGAAGAAAGCATTTAACTTTATGTAGAAGATTTAGGCTAGGAAAACTATAATAATTATTCTTAAATCGCAGCAAATCATTTTTTATAGTTGGTGGGGTTTTTTAATCCATTATTTGCCTACTGTGACATATATACTTTTAAAACCTAGTATGGCTTTTCACTTGTAAGATTATCATGATTGTAATGCAAGGTAATGCTTTTTTCTTCAGGGAATAAAATTTCTCTAATTATCAAATACAAATGAAAAGCCCAGTATTTTCAGTTATTTTCCTGTATCTTTACTAAAGAAGATGACATTTCCATAAATCCTCCTCCCAAAGTAGCCATTGGTATAGTTTAAGGTTATAAGCAGAAAAGACAATGAACTGGCACACATGATTTTTACATACAACAAAGATTGAGCTTGCATTACAACTATTAGAACTGATTTCAAAGCTCTAGTAGAGGCATCCTTGAGAAGAGTAGGACGCAAATAGTGTTGACAGCACCTAGCTTATTTACACTACTTTAAGGATAACAAAGCAGTCTCTCAACTATATTATCAAGGTTTTGAGTACCTCATTCTCATTAATTTTTGCAGTAGCAGAAAGTTCAAAAACAATGCAAGTAGCAGACAGGAAAGGAGGAACTTAAGTGGCAATGATGTCTGTTATGTATTAACATCTCTCCAAAGACCTAGAAGCCAGTTGCAGTTACTTGTTTGTGAAGATGCAAGCACAGCAAAAAAGTCTCCTGAGAAACTGTAATGAGAAGAATGCCTATCTTAACAGTCCATCACACCACGTATTCAACTAAAGGAGAACCTGGTTCTACAGTGTCACACCTGTTTAAAAGTTTTATTTTCCTCCTTACATATCTTACTTTTACAAGCAACGAGTTGGACTCATTTTCCAAGACACAGCTGAGGCAGGGATGTGATTTGTTTAAACATTTCTGATAAAAAAAGAATGATAAAGTTAACTTGAGCAAGCATGAGGAGAGTTAATTTATTTTTTTACACATGAATTCATTTGAATGGCAGAACCCTTTAGGTACCTTTAATAAGTCTGGGTAACTCATTAGTCCTACAAAGGAGCAGTAGGAAATGTTTTTCATGTAGAAAGGGATGTCCAGTTATTAAAATATGGAAACAAGAGTCTCCTGGACATGAAAGTCAGTAGCCAGTAATAGTATAGACCTTAGAGCTAGAAGTAAGCATTGAAAAGATAACCTGTATCACTCTTCATCTTTTCCTGAGGTTCACAGCAAGCATGTGACCCAGCTTCACTAAAGGGTAGGTGTGGGTGAAAAATCCCACACTCTTGAACTACCCATGTCTCTGTAGGTTCTTAGTGAGCTTGGGGTACAGTCGACCCTCTTGCACTTCACGCCTGCCATATTGCGGCTTTAGATATTAGCAGCATGATTTTTTAGCGATATAGAAGAACCGTTTCGCAACTGCGCATGCACGAGTTGCCACGGCAGCGGCACAGCCGCCATTCAACGCGGAAGTCGGGCTACGCAGATCCTGATTAAGACAACAGGTCCGCGTTACAGAAGACCCAATTGTATTTCCCGTCCCAGCTACATCAGTAAGTTGTCAGCTGCTCCCTTTCCACTCTCCCTCAAAGAATATTTCAAGATTTTAAACAAAGATAAGAGTCACAATAATAGTATAATGAAAAAGAAATCTTCCAATACCCTGCCCTACGTAAATAGGTAAATTTTTTTTTTTGTGACTTCTGCCAGACGTGCCTGATATTAAGCAAGGAGTCATTGTAGGAAGATCTCATCCTGTAGGGTTTCTCCAGTGGTCAACAGGTCAGTGTTATTTTTGCATGAAAGAATACCACATGCTGAGCAATGTGAAACTTCTATGAAAATGACAAGAGATATAGTATACTGAGATTCATGTAACTGGAGGCTTCTACTTAGTCCTACTCAGCAACAGTCAGATTTTTAGTTCAAGAGGAAAACCTAACAGTTTTGTTTGGGATGAAAGGAGCTGTATCTAAGCTCCTTACCATATTTGCCCTTCACATCCTCAGGCTTGGCACTTTACTCTAGAATGAATGGTGAAGCACACACAGCTTCCCTGACAGACAGCCACCTCCCAAACTAGGAAGTAAATAGTGCCCTAGCCCTAATTTTCAGGGAAAGTTTCACAACTACAAAGCATGTTTTCATACTGCTCTACAATTGTCTAGTTGGTATTTTTAAAAACCATACCATACGGTCCATTTTCTTTTAGGACGAGGAAAATCACAGAATCACAGAAAATTCTGAGCTGTTTGGGGCCCAGAAGGATCATTGAGTCCAACTCCANTCAGGAAGTTGTAAAGAGCAATGAGGTCACCTCTGAGCCTCCTCTTCTCCGGGCTGAACAACCCCAACTCCTGCAGTCGCTCCCCATAGGGCTTGCTCTCCAGTCCCTTCACAATCCTTGTCACCCCTCTCTGGACCCTCTCAAGCAGTTCAACCTCTTTCTTAAATTGGTGAGACCAGAACTGGACACAGTACTCAAGATGTGGTCTGACCAGTGCTGAGTATGGGGGAAGAATATCTTCCCTAGTCCTACTGACCAAAATATTCTTGATATGCTTAGAAGCATAAAAAAATTATACATAGGTAAATATATATACGTAAATCTAGTTGTGCTCAGTAAGTACATATAAAGTGTCATCTGTGCATACATACACAGATAGGAAGATATAAATTAAATTTCTGAAACTAAGTGTATAAGATCTTCTTTAATAAGTGTAGTTTACTAATAAAAGTGTAAATTCAAACACAGGAGTTGTCAAAAAGATTAGAGGTGGGAAATGAAAGCAAACTAGTCAAAACATGTCTGAGGGTTATAGGTCCCATTCGAGGGGACACACAAAGGCCCCCCACCTTGTGTGCAAGGAGGAAGATAGTCTCTGCTCAGCTCACAGGACTTTGTCCAGTGGCTCTTGTTAAAGAGAATAACAACGCAGTACAATCACTGTACTTGAAAATGGGTAAAGCAGAAGAACAAAAAAAACCATTTTCATGTGAATGGATGTGTCAAGGAAAACCACTGAGGATTTTTAAAGAGTTATACAGCTGCATACAGACCTATAAAGGGTAGAGGGTTTCCTTATACATGTTTTCATATCAGTTCTTAGACTGATACATTTTCCCACATACTGTAAGGTCAAAAGCAATGCATAATAGTAATTTCTGATGACAATTATGCTCTGGGAACACCATATATAGAAGCCATCACAACAGTCAATCAACTTTTGTCTTCCAATTTTCATGATATATTATGCAATAAAATCTGAAAACTTGGTAACCCAAGTACTTATATTTTTGAGGAGTTTAAGTTACATGCATATGGTTTCATGATGGGAAATGGAATGATTCTTAGAATAAAATCCACCTTTTCCTAGAAGTAAATACTCAATATATGTGAAAAGCATCTGAAAGCTTCACTTTGCTAGTCATTGAAGACAATGGAAAAACATCATGTGATGTACCAGCATATAAACACAAACCAACTCATCTGGCCTCAGTGCATTTACTGCAACCCTTCCCATGATCCTTGACTCCCAATTCACCCTAAAAGCACTCAGTTCTAATCCTTTTTAGTATTACAATACAATGACCCTTCAAACAGCACTAAAACCCAAACGATGTTATATCCCTAAACACTTAGTTTCATATGTTCCCAGATAATTGAAAACAAATCTTTCTTCACTTCTGCTTCTTAGTATCATTTTGGACTTCAAAAGAGAAAGTGAGTCCCTGGGCTGTTTCTGGACATCTGCTACTAGATCGTATTAAAAGCAAGAGTTCACTAGATTTGGTCTCCTGCCCAAAACCTAAAAAAGATTTTAAAAAAAAAATCACAGAATACATACGAGCACTTCAGTATATATTGAAAAGCTAATATGA
The DNA here is from genome assembly GCA_013390025.1 of Pitta sordida. Classification (NCBI taxonomy): domain Eukaryota; kingdom Metazoa; phylum Chordata; class Aves; order Passeriformes; family Pittidae; genus Pitta; species Pitta sordida. The sequence goes on from WEKX01000479.1 coordinate 19,711, forward strand.
ATATGCATGTATGTTCCAAAAAAACCCCTTACACAAACCATGTATGTTTGCTCATTACAAAGTTAATTTGTGGAGGCAGGTTTAGGGTTAGGGAGAACAAGGAAGAGGAAGACTTGGGATAAGGAATGGAAGAGAACAGCAACTCTGTACAGGAGCACCTTTCTCCCCCTGTTTTCTGCTGACTTTTTACGCTTTAAGGAGGATCAGTGTGCTGATTTCCCTCAATTTTCTCTTTAGGTTTATATCATTCCTTGTCCTGTGCCAAGAAGTTCAGTACAATATGACTAAAGTACTTCTGGAGACCTCCACAGTAACTACCAATGCCTGCTTCATTAAGCAATGGATCTCACCCCCACAAAGAAGGATAATCACAGTAAGAATCAGAAGCAAATAAAGTCTTATTAAGCTTCTCCTCCCTCAAGGTTACTATCTCAAGTTAACGACAATGTATGAGATGAGTACTCTCAACCCTTGCAGGACACATTAAATTCTTGTTAAATACAGATTAGATGAATACTGCAAAAATCATACAATTATTAAGGGTACATCCCTTAAATTATTTAGCATCCACTGCAAGGCCAGAGCAACAGCAGGTGCTTCTGTTAAAAGATGTGCACCAGCAAGAAGGGCTTAGATGAAGGTCGCAGTTCTCACAGTCTCCTTTCAGAGGGAGAAAAATTCAGATTGGATTATTTTAAGAGCAAAGTAACGAAAAACAAAAACTAAAACAAACAAAAAACTCCAAAACACCTAAACAAACCATAAGAGATATAAAACAGTTGAATAAGATGAATGTTTTAGAGAGAGACAAGAGAAAATATATGAAGAAGTCTTTATGCTCCAGTGCTATAAACCCTTAACTTTGTGCAAGTATAACCCAGGGTTGCCACAACCATGGTGGATTCTTCGAAGTGTACTGCTGAGTAGAGTAATTTACCCTGAAAAAGCAGTAAGAAAAATTTTGGACAAGTAAGCTTCCTGTACACATGTAACACTGATAAGATAAGTAAGCCTGAATACACGAGTGATGAAGAGTCTGCACTACCATTTGCCTGCAAAATAAAATGTCTTCTTCGTCAGAACTGGAGATTGAAGTGTTCAGACTGGTAACAGAGACTTAGAGAAAAGCATGCAGCAAAAATATTGTGTGCACTCAGCTGAAGGTTCCACACATAAGAACAGTGTTCTGAAAAACTGAGGAATAAGTGTATGGAATAACTTACAAGAAAGAAATATCACCACCAACACAAATACACTTGATTTTTTTCTATAAGGGCATTAGGCAAATTTAGTATAGAAATTGTAATATGTTCAGAAAATCTAAAATAAATATACATAGCTATTTTAAGATCATTTTACTTGACACCTATACTTGGATTTCTACTTGCACTCTCCTCTTGCCTCTGTCTTTTGGAGAAAAATGAGGAAGAAAGATATTTTGGAGAGTCAATACTTTATTCTCCTTTCCCCTCACCCTATACTGACTGTGTTCATCATTCAACAATGGTTTCTGTCACCTCCACAAAAGCAGATGGTCCATTTCTGCCAACTAATATATTACCAGTAAATCCATTTGTGCACTAATTGATGCTCAAGACAACAACTCCATGTTATTAACTAACCATTTTCTGTGAAAAAGTTTCATTAGAATTGCTAAATTCACTCTGCTTTTCTTCCACATGAAAGACTACACCAGTGACTAAACAAGAACATGCCTGCTGGTGAAACTACTCTTGAGGAGAGAGGAGCATCCACCTGTAGAGCAACATTGCTACCCTTGCTCCACAAAGCAACATCTCTATTAAAAAAATGGCTGCAAGAGACAAATCCTCACATGCAGTAATGAGCTTGCAGCTGGTAACTTGTTTAGAGGAGTACAATCACTGGCTTCCTCAGGAAAACTGTTTAGCGTACCCAACTCCTCCAACTAGTTTAAATACACTAACTCAATCCTCTACTGCCGCTGAGGTTTCTGTCAGGACTTCCCTCCTATCCCACCTGTAATCCTATAAAGTCATGGACAGGTTAGGCTTGTAATATGAACAAGACTATTTCCCTGCTGTAATTTATTACCCCACTGTGGAATTTAAGATCTCCCCAAGATCTCTAGACATCTCAAATTAAGATGGAAAAAGAGGGAACGGAATTTCTTTAGTGTACTTGTCAGCTACCAGTTTGCAGGAATGTCATTTTATTTCAAGTTACTACATGGAGCTGCAGCAAAAGAGTTGTGGAATGGGTAGAGACTGGCACTAATCTGCTCTGTGGAGTACATCTGTACATTTAAGATACATGTAAAGAGCTAAGAGCATACATCAAAGATAAGAAATACACAGCAATAATTCATCACCAAATAGCACACCATGTTCCTCTTATCCTTACTATTTCCCCCCAGTTCCACCAAAAAGAATTACCCCCGGAAAAGAGGAGCTAACAGCACTTCTATCAAATGCAAGTTTTAAGAAAGTTTAAACAAAGAAAGTATTAAACAAAAGTTCAATCCAGCTCGTGGGACTCTACCTCTTCCTACTGAGGACAAATCAAATCCCTTTCCAACTGAAAAACTTCCAGGGCTATTTATGGATCTAGAGGTGAAACCCAGCATCTTGAACTTCATCCAGGAAAGTCTCAGGCACCACAGGTATCAAAGTGGTTTTTCATCAACTGGAAGTTGATTTAAGAGGTTTAGTCCAGAGCACAGCATGCGTATTACATTAATCAAATTCAGACATGAGAGGTAGACATTTGAGCTTAGGCTTGTGTGCAGAAGGAATCCTTTTCTCCTTCCTATTTCAGGGGAAGAAAGGCAGGTTGTAGTGGCCACTGAAGGGCCAACTAGGACCTTGGGATAGCTAGGTAAGTCCTTCTTGTATCACCCTTGCTAAAGAAACCTGGTTGACAACATGTGTCTTAACATGTTTAAGGAGTGAATATTAAATAAATACTTTCTTTTAATCTTCAAGAAAAAAACGGTACTGGACTGAAAAGAGACTTAAGTGGAAACTTTGGGTATGTCGGAAGATTACTCAATTTGTGTCATAAAAGAATCAAGCATAAGTTTATGTTAGCTAAATTCAGAGTAACAGATATTTGATTCAACCACTTGTACAAACAGTATCCGTTTGGACATTTTTGCAGTCTGCTATAGCTCAGAGCAATCCCCTGAGGGCCATGGAGACAGTGAGCACTGGTAGAAGTTGCAGTACTTCTATCAGGGCCCACCATAGATAAAGTGGAGAGAGAATCAAGAAAACTGACAGACATGAACCTTGGCTGGTGCCAGGCAGATGGGAAGAACCAAGTATTAGGAAACAGTTAGTGCATTTGTACACAATGTTTTTAAATGATAAAGCACAGTACCTCTTCTTTTAAATATTTTGGCTAGAGATGTTACCCACATCACGTATAATTTTTTTTGAAGCCTGACATATTCTTCACCTGAGTCACATCGTACATTCATAGATTAATAATAGGTTATATCAATAGCTCTTGGCAACTACTACACTAGATTGTATTGCTGCAAGCATGGACCAACTGTGAAAGCTAATGGATCTTGGTATTGTTTACAATAATTTAAGTAGGAATAAGTTATCCAATTTCTTTAGTGTGATAGAACTGTTCTGGCAAGTTCAACCTCATTCTACTAACATCAGCTTATAAGAATTAAGAATTAACCTCTAGAGATCCCCCAAAAGGTAACCATAAATGTGAACTAGATTCTTGAATTATGTGTTGAACCAATGAGCTAGGCAAAGCTTGTCTTTTGTTAAGTAAGCCTACACCTTACTACCACCTCCTTAAATATACCAAACAATACTTTTTATTGCCCTTGTTGTTAATGCATTTCCCTGTATTCTAAAAGTTCTCTTAGATTTGTTCTCCTTTGTAAGAAAGGTATCAATAGTACATTTTTGTACTTGGTGCTCTTTTCAACAACTTACCACTATTGTATTTTTAGGACAAATATCCTAAATCTATCAGATGAACTGAGAGTTGCCATCCATGAACTAGTCAGTCAGAGGAAAACTCCAAAGGAAAAGGACTGTGACATTAAAATATTTTGATTTTGTAATGATAGACCGGGAGGTCTATCTTCCACATTTACCTTATATAGATAAAGTCTTAAAAAACACTTAACATTCTCCAAATATACAAGTTTTCACCTATAAAAATTATCATTTGCAAATCAATATCAGACTCTAGTTTCCAATCATCTTTCTCTTCACATAAATGCTTTGTTCTGAGTTTTTGTGTAAGTCATTCATACACAGATAAAAAGCAGCGACATGGAGCAGCTCTTCCATCACTGCTTTTATAACTACACAATAGGCTTCCAGAAGCATTTTGTTATCCTTTCTGATCTGAGAAAATAAAAAAAAAATTAAAACATTTAGAAGGTTATTTCAGATAAGAAAGGGAAACTTCAATGCAATTGAGCTTATGTGGTGCAATCCCCTTTACCGACACAGAGTTTTGCTTTCTGAGCTTAGGAAAACATCTGAAATAGCTGCCCTGCTGGCATTTTCACACATGCTTGAGCCAAATCTTACTCAAAAGTCCTTTTTTTCTAATGTTCTAGGCATATCAAACACTG